>MU186250.1:45406-94133 GCA_016904865.1 Pissodes strobi | reverse complement strand
AGACTAGTTTAGTGAGTTAAATTGTATACAGTGGTAGTGAATAAAGAGAGTATTAGTTGAAAATAGCAAAGTTGTAATTCTGTTAAGAACCCACGGGAAAAACGTAACATTTGATGTCAGAAGTTGGATTGTGAAGGGACCGGACTTGCGAAGTATTTTTCGAGGAAAGAAATACAAGTACGTCAAAGAGACCGTTTGATTGGTGGATTCTGGTCAAATTTTATAACATTTTATGGTCAATACAAGGCAACAAACGGCGGAAATGGAGCAAATAAATAAAATGTTGGCCGATTTTATGGATAATTTAAATGCTGAGAGGCGAGCGGATCGGGAAGAGGAAGAACGTAAAAAGCAGATAGAACAGGACCGGCTTCAGAAAATTTTTCAAGATCAGGAAGACAAAAGGCAAGCAGAACAGGACCGGCTTCAGAAAATTTTACAAGATGAAGAAGATAAAATGCAAGCTGAACGGGAGGAGGATGAACGTAGAAGGCAAGCTGAACAGGACCGGCTTCAGAATATTTTGCAAGACCAGGAAGAGAAAAGACAAGCAGAACAGGACCGGCTTCAGAAAATTTTACAAGACCAGGAAGAGAAAAGGCAAGCAGAGCAGGACCAGCTCCAGAAATGGATGCTGGATGTAATTGTAGGCGAGCAAGGAAAATTACAGAAAATATTGGACGGACAAAATGAGAAATTTGAAAAAGAAGTAAACAATATTCAAAAAGAAGTTGGAAATGTACAAAAAGAAGTTGGAAATGTACAAAAAGAAGTAGGAGACGTACAGAAAGAAGTGAAGGATCTACAAGCAGAATTTACCAGACTAAAACATCAAGCACCCACCGAGAGGGCATTCACCTCAGGACAAAACATCAAACCTCCAACGTACGACGGTCAAACATCCTGGACAATGTACAAAAGACAATTTGAAGCCGCTGCTGTTGCCAACGGTTGGAATAATGAAGAAATGGCTACATCACTAGTGGTAGCGCTTCGTGGATCTGCCCTGGAATTACTGCAGACCATTCCCATCAGCCAACAAGGGAAATATGACATCCTTGTAGCTGTCCTGGAGAGACAATTTGGAGACCAACACCGAAGACAACTGTATCAGGCACAAGTAAAGTCTCGGCATCAGAAGCCTGGTGAAAACCTGCAAGAATTTTAGGCAGACATTAGACGTCTCATTCAATTGGCCTACCCGGGAGCGACAGAGGAATTTCAAGAGGAACTTGCTACCCAATATTTCGTGGATGGTATTAGAGATCCAGAAACTCAGAAAATGCTACGCCTAGCCAAATTTGATAACAGCCGTGAAGTTTTGGGTAGAGCTCTGGAAATCGAGGCAGCCTGTAACATCTCTAAGCCAGCAATCAGGGACGTATCCATCAAGGAAGAAAATTTGGCGAACAGCTGTGAACTAACTGAAATGGGCGGTATTTTGAAGAAATTAACCGAAGTTATTCAGGCCACGGGGAGATTCCGGGAGTCACCAGAAGTTAGGCCATACAACCGTAATCAGTGCTATAGATGTGGCAAGACTGGACACTTCAAAAGGGACTGTCGAGTACAAAGATTCCAGGAGCCAATAGAAGATAGGCCACGTAACCGAAATGTTTCAAATCAGTGCTATATATGTGGCAACATTGGGCATTTTAAGAGAGACTGCCGAGTACAACTACGACCTACAGCTCCATCCAGAGACAACAGCAGTTCAAAGCCAAGTCAGGAAGAGTTGAAACAATATAACCTTAACGCTAAGCACAGGGAAGGAAGATGGCATAGTAATATAGATGCTTTATCCAGAAAGTCATGTGAGGATAATTATAAACATCGCCAAAGAATTGACCAACGAGAAGGAATCACTCCCATTAGGCGAATCAAGTTTAAGGTTGATCAGCAGTGGACCACAGAGCAACTAAAGAAAGATCAGCTTGAGGATAATGAAATAGCACTACTACTAAAAGCTAAGGAAGAACGTCAACCAAGACCAAGCTGGAGAGATATTTCAACTAAGGGATCTACTTTTAAATCTCTGTGGGCTCAGTGGGACTCCCTGGTAGTTGAAAATGGACTCCTTAAACGAGCCTGGGAAAGCGCCGATGGCAAAGTAGTGAAGACGCAGTTAGTGGTACCAAGGAAGAGGGTATCGGAAGTTCTGGACGAAGTACATAATAGAAAGTTTGGTGCTCATCTCGGAGTTAACGGAATGATTGACAAGATCCGCGACAGATTTTACTGGGTCAACTACTGCCAGGATGTGAAATCATGGTGCCGACAGTGTTCAACCTGTGCCTCAAGTCAAGGATCCCAGACAAGATCCAGTGGGAAGATGAAACAGAATGATGTGGGACTACCGTTTGAACGTCTCGCCAGTGACCGAATGAAGGCTCGATATGATCTCCAAGCTAACTCTAGGGGATTTCGGATGAACGATAAAGTCTGGTTATACAACACGCAAAAAAAGACAGGAAGATCTCCCAAGCTTACGCCTGTATGGGAAGGGCCCTATACGGTCATCAAAAGAATTAATGACGTTGTGTATAGAATTCAGCGTAGCCCTAGAAGCAAACTGAAAGTTGTCCACCTCGACAGGTTGAAAGCATATCACGGACATGAAGTAGCTGATCGGGACGATCAGAATTAAGAGGGAGGCAATGTTACGGCTAGCCTAACAACCATCCGAACGTTTTTGTGCTACCCTATAGAACTAGCCGCCGCCGTGCCCCTCGCTTCTCTGTCTGTATGAATCATCGCCCGGCCGGCCGCGAAGTTTCGGGATCGCTGGAATTGTCTCGATGGCCTCGTCGAGATCATATAGAGTGGCCTCGGAATACTTCCCGAATATTCGTGATAGATTTAAGATTATATATAAGCAGACCTAAGGCGAATGTTAGTCAGTCGGTTAGTTAGTTCAGTTCAGTTAATCATTGAGTGTTGAATAGATATTAGTGGTAAAGTTATAAGACTAGTTTAGTGAGTTAAATTGTATACAGTGGTAGTGAATAAAGATAGTATTAGTTGAAAATAGCAAAGTTGTAATTCTGTTAAGAATCCACGGGAAAAACGTAACAGTATTAATCGAAAATGGAGATGAATATAATGGTTCGTAAGATGAGGACGACATTCCTCTGGCTGTTTTATGCGGCAACAAAAGACAAAGACCACATCTCCGACCTCACAGGTCGTTTCATT
Source organism: Pissodes strobi (assembly GCA_016904865.1). Lineage (NCBI taxonomy): Eukaryota > Metazoa > Arthropoda > Insecta > Coleoptera > Curculionidae > Pissodes > Pissodes strobi. Next base: position 90,938 of record MU186250.1, on the reverse strand, counting down.
TGAAGATATTTTGCCACTTCCTGATTTTAGTGGCAACAAAAATTTTCGAGCTGGAAAGCAAGCCCAAACTGTGAAAGTGTTAGCTACAACGCCTTGTAAAGAACAGTTGGAAGCAAAGTAATCTGGGTTGATGAGAAACGAAGACGCCAAATCAAAATAAAAATAGGATAAACAGAAAAGATATACATTAATAACAAGAAACTAGGCTATTCCGAAAAAAAGAATGGTTGGGTTTTTTATGTGGAGAGTGCAAAGCAGAAAATAGGGGTTAAATGTGATGTGAGTCAGCTTTGAGCTCATGAACATTGTGCTTATGTTCAAAGTGTGACATACTACTTTTGTGATAAATGTTTATAAACCATTCCATATTTTTTGTTTAAATATTGCTAAGTTATCTGTTAACTATTTTATTTTAGTACAGGATAATAGGAATATTTTATTTGCCTATATCTAGTTTTGTTAATATTTTTATATAAACATCAATAAAAAATTATTTCATGCAATACATCTAACCATGTTTTTATTAAGCCACTCTAAAATTATGGTTAAGCATAAATATGTAGTTATTTCATACGGTAGGTACGATTTACGAAACCTAGCGGTACGACTTCGGTAACCGCTTTCCTGACTCATGTCATATGCAAGACTTTTAAAAAATTGTTCTTTTTCGGTCATACCAAAAAAAAATCTGAACAAACATGTAAGATGTGGAATTGATCAAACTTAATATTCGCATTAATAATGTTTTAACTTTTGTGCAAACCGGTACCATTTAGGCGACTTTCCCCAGCACAACATGAGGTTCCCATTGGGAAATTAATGATATTATAGAATAAAGAAAAGAATCTAAAAGTCCACAAGTGGTACTTAAGGCGGAAATAAATAATGAGAGGACAATGTCAATTTTTGTTTTAAATTTAGCTAACTCATTTTTTTATCGCCTATAAAAATTTTTTTTCTTAAAAAATTAAGGCGGTGAAAAGGCAAACGGGCCAAAGGCAAAGGGGGGGCAGACTGCGGCGTCTCTGTTGCCTTCCCCACCTCCCCTTAACCTATCCTTCCGAACCGATTGTCCAACTGCAAGGTTGAAGTAATTAGTTTACTTGAGACAGATCAATGAGAGAAACCAGTAAAAGGCAGGAAGCCTAACCGAAAACAAGAGATCCCAAGAGACTAAATACATAAATTTGATAAACCCATCTTAATAAGTTGTTGAAATGCAACAAAAAAACAACGCCAGAGTATGTTTTCCTATTGATTTCTGGTAGAAATTCAAAATTTAGAACAAAATAATTTATAAGTGTAATAATTTTCATATTTTCTTAACCGACAATTTTATCTATTTGCTGATGTGAAAGAAGCGTAGAAACCTTCATTTTATGATTTCGTTCCGGTCATGACATGTAAGTCTGCTATCATTTCCTGAATTTTTTTCTATAAGCCTTATCCTCGAGTGTGTTGGGATTGTGCCTGCGTGTTATTTTTACTACAATTATAGCAACGAAATTAACTACTTACTATAGACGACTTATAAGCTTTGCTAAGTTATAATTGCAACATGCAACGTTTCTAGAATACCATATACTAGCAAAATATCATTAATAAAATACAGCTCCGACACGGATCATCATTACTCATCAAATTCAGGAACTGAACCAGATCTGACACCCAAAACTTGTAAATCAAAAATCTTTTCTCGAAAAATAACATTCACAAAAGATCTCCCTTGTGAGCATCTGCCAGAATCCCGAATCAAACACACGTTTGCTGTCTTCGAGTTTCTTTTGTTTCCCAACTACCTTCATTCTTTTGTTATGCGGGGTCCTTTTTTCTTCCTGGTTCTAGTTACCCGTGAAAACAATCGATTTGGAACGGCCGTGGCAGTGAAACCGTTAAAAATCCGATGACAAATTCTAAACAACTTATTTTTGAACTGGACTCTGTATACTCTGTATATAATACATATAAAACAGCTGTTAAGACCTTCATTCTAAAAATTAGATATAGGTACTATTTTCAGAGGTTTATTTACATTTCGTTGCAATATTTGCAAGGGGATATCAATCAATCGTTTATCGCTGAATATACTGCATGCACCAAAAAATTTGGAATATGATGAAAGTGAAAAGAATTATCATTTTCAAAAATATGTAATTAGTAATAAATTTGGGTAATGAAGAAGAACTTATTCTAAAATCTTCAAATATATTGAATTAATAAATATGCAGGAAGGGCAATACAATTGAATGAGCGTTAAATGCAATGAAAGAATAATAAGTTATCTTATGTGAGAAATGTGTAATGATAAATTCTAAAAAAGCGGTCAACCCTCTATTTTTATTTGATATAGGTCAATTCTGCGAAAGATTCTAATCATATTTTATACTTAAATTATATATTAACTTTTATTAATAATGTTTTTGGAAGTCATATAACCGGAAAATGCCAGAAAACGGAACGAATATCACTTCCGGCTGAACTGAAAATCGACGGGTAATTTAAAACGAATTTAGAAGAGTAGATCGTTATACGTTGTTGTAGATCCATCGTTTTATATTCTACAGTTTCTCAAAGTATCTAAAATGTAAATTTTTGCAAGTCAATATTTTGAATTCCAGTGAATTTAAACATAAGGCAACTAAAATATGTATAGAATTTCACGAAATAAATATATTCAATAAGAATTAAAAGTCAAATAAAAAATATATCTAAGTGATTTTCAAGTAAAAAAAAAACGCAACATATATTAGAATCGACTTTTTTTTTCAACTGCCAGATGTCTTATCGACTTGAGTCATTGTTTACTCCCGCACTGTATGTTCAAAAAATAAACATGAAATTGTAACAAGCAAATTTTGGAGAGGCGACGTGCGACGTTCAAATAGGCGAGGACGTGACAACCCTGGAAAACGAATGGCGCAGCAGTAGAATCGAATTGGTGTTATATAATACGGAGTATATAGATAGATTAGAAATAAGGCGTAGATATAGTTATTGTACGATAGCAGAGTCGACTCATGGCGTTATGTAATTATGATAACTGTACTGGCGAAGGTGTATTGGCGAAATAAAATGTGTTACTAAAAAAGTGTCGTTTACAGATCAGAAGTCGGGATAACCTACGTATTGTGTTATTTGTTGTGGAGAACGATGAAATACGCGATTTCGGCGAGTTAAATCGCAGTGGCAACTTCTTCTTTTTTGTGAGTGGCGATATCACAAAAACTCATAACAAAAGGCGGGCGTTTGTTGCTATCGTTGACAGTGGATTGACATTTGGCGATTTTTCAGATATTCACGTAATAAACAAGTGTGTGCTAATTAATTAGTGATTATTGTAAAAATTGTGGCGTATGTTAACTGTGTTTAATGGCATTGGTGTTTAAAAGGCGTTTTTCAAGTGATTTCCTATGGAGGAAGGCAGAAGTGACGAGTTAGAGCTCGATTACGAGTTGGAATTAAGCGACGGTGACCACGGCGAAGGCGATTCGGTGATGAAAGACGAAACAGTCTCCATGGTACATAAGCTGTTGAAAGGCGGTTTGGCAACTAGTATCCAGCAGATTGTGGCGGTCGAAATGCCAAGGGCGGCGAAGCAAAAGGCGCTCGAAAGGGTAAAGGCGACGAAACAAAGGGCGGCCGTTGGTACTGGCGGTATCAAGGGCATCAGAAAATGCGATAAATCAGGTGAGAGCGCTCCTCAGGCGGTAGTGGAGCAAGCTTGTAGCGATAAGGCGGACTCCGCTTGCAGTTTGGGCTGTATGGGGTCAAGGGCAAGGGCAGGCGGCGACATTCTTTACCCTTTCGATCCTGACAGTCAGGACTGTAAGTGGTTGAGCAAAATTGATCAGCAAATTTTGGAGAGGCGACGTGTGACGTTAAAATAGGCGAGGACGTGACAACCCTGGAAAACGACTGGCGCAGCAGTAGAATCGAATAGGTGTTATATAATACGGAGTATATAGATAGATTAGAAATAAGGCGTAGATATAGTTATTTTACGATAGCAGAGTCGACTCATGGCGTTATGTAATTATGATAACTGTACTGGCGAAGGTGTATTGGCGAAATAAAATGTGTTACTAAAAATTAATCGTTTACAAAATTATGCAATTGTGTTAGATAACACTAGCGATAATAAAAAGAACAGTTTCAAATAAATTTTGACTTGTTTCATTCACCGTGTTGGTAAACATTCCACAAATGTGCGTTTTAATAAAACATTATTTCGGTATTCAAATTTCTTAGTTTACTTAGAAAGGGGAAGGGCGTAACGTTTTTTTGGAAGATGATCTTTACTAAAACGGAGTTTTATCCACAATACCGAAACAGAATTATTGCATTCGACGCGCGTTTCGCTAACCATGTTGCATCATCAGGAGATGATTCAAACTAAATTTAAAACTCTACCTAACTCGCTTTTATACTAAATGTTTGCTTAATCAAGCGGAACCAAAGGAACCAATCCTGGGATCTCACTAGTCACGCTCGATCAACCAATACAATGGACTGTACCGAATAGGCCCTCTATCTCTATTTAAACTATTCTTACATTTAATAATTTCCATACTTTCATATGCGTCTAATAATCTCTCACTTATATTATGAATTAATTTTAAATTTTTAATTGTTATTCTATGATTATTATCAAAAGCATGCTCGGCAACACTTGATATTTCTGTTCTACCATACTTTAAATGAGCTATGTGTTCCTTGAATCTCGTGTGTATAGATCTTCTAGTTTGCCCAACATACTTTTGGTTACAATCCATGCATCCAATTTCATATATTTCACTTCTTTCTAATATTTCAATTTTGTCCTTTGGACCCCTAATAATTTCTTAATGTTGAACTGAGTTTGGTATACTAATTTTAAACCTACTTCATTAAAGACTTTTTGAAGTCCTCTAGTATACTGAGGATTATATGGTATCGAAACATATTTTGTATTGTCATCCTGATTGACGAAAGAAGTGGAATCACGAATGGTCTTTCTAAACAAATGCCTATTAATTAGTCTATTTATTAAGTTAGTATTGAAACCATTAACTTTCACTATATTCCTAATTGTCTCCTTTTCATTATTAAATCTTTCTCTGCTGTGAGGAAAGTTAACCATACGGTGTACCAAAAAATGAAAACTGGCCACTTTGTGTTGGTCGCAGTGGAAGGAGTCATTAGGAATATATCGGTTAGTGGCAGTACTTTTTCTATAAATATCAAATTCTAGTGTGTTATTATCGTTCCTAATTACTAAAGTATCCAAAAAAGGAAGTTTGCCATTGTTCTCGACTTCATAAGTAAATTTAATGGTGGGGCAACGATTGTTTAGGTTGGTTACAAAATCTTCGATATTAGCGGTTTTTGTGTCGAAAATCGCGAAAATGTCATCGACATACCTGTACCATACCCTTGGAAAATATTCGAACTCTTGACTGATTTCATTTTCAAATTTACTCATGAAAAGGTTAGCTAGAAACGGCGATAAACAGTTGCCCATTGCCGTACCTTCAAGTTGTTGGTAATAGTTATTTTTATATTGAAAATAATTTTGATCCATGCAAAGTTTGGTTAAAGTTAAATATTCTTGTTTGATTTCGTTATCAAAGCTGTTCATCTCAAGTAATTCACCAAGGTCCTGATGATGCTAACATGGTTAGCGAAACGCGCGTCGAGTGCAATAATTCTGTTTCGGTATTGTGGATAAAACTCCGTTTTAGTGCATGTTGCCGAAGGTTCCAAACCCCAACATAGAGATGATCTTTATTCAAAAAAACTTTTTTTTAATACAAGTATACAATGAACCTCTCTAAATAATGCGTAAAGCATCGATATCGAGAATAATTATTTAAAAATTGGATAAAGTGTATGATCCGTACTTAACAAAAAACATTAGCAAACTAAGAACAATACAACAATCAACAAATACTAAAACCAATTTACAGAGCGCTTAAATGAATTTTAATTATTTTAGGGAACTTATAATTATTGGTAGAAGCCATTTTATCTCCATAGGTAATTTATTGGAAACATTAGAAGCTTTTGAATAGGATTGTTCTGTCCTATATTATTAGTGTCAATATTTGTTTAAAATAGTTTAAATTGTGCTCGGGTATTTAAGAAGAATTTTATTTACCTTATATATATTTAAATCTTTATATAAAACTTCGGTGCGAGTTAACCTATCGTAGCTAAGTACGTTAATTACTTTTTTTTCTAAAGTTTGTAATTTATTAAAATGTGTCTTCAACATGTTCCCAATATTGGAATTTAATATCGAAAGTGACAAAGGAAATAAGCATTGTAGACATATATTTTACTTTTAAACTTATAAACTGATGAAACCAATAGCTAATCTGACCTGACCAATTTAAAAAAATCTTTTACGCCAACTTTTTTTATTTTTATTTCAAAATCTTGTACATTTTTGTTTTTTTTTTTTTTGTTAAAAAGGACGAATTTAATTTTATCTACATTAATTTTCACTTTGTTGGAGTACAACCAAAAGACATATTTATTAAGATGTTCATTAACTGATTCGTAAAAATCGCGTTCATCATCCCCACTATAAATAAAAACGGTGTCATTAGCAAACGTAAAGTATCTTGCATTTAGATCTGCTTGTCTTTGATTTAAAACGTATAAGGAGTAAAGTAAGGGGCCGAGAATTGACCCCTGAAGCACGCCAAAAGAGTTATTTGCATAATCGCCTTCAGAATCACCTAATTTCACGTACCTACTGTTTCCTTATGTTTTTACCAAGGTTTACATGATGCCTCGAAATCCCATACTATTTAATTTTCTTAAGAGATTATCGATAATTACAACATCAAAAGCCTTTCTAAGGTCAACAAATACCCCCACTACTATTTTATGGTTATCCAGATCTGTTGATATTATATTAATCAGATCTACTGTCGCGCTAATCTCTTTTTATGAACCCATACTGGAAGTCGTCTACATGTATATATTTACTTATTAAGCTAAGCACTCTATTTTCCATTACTGTTTCTTGACACTTGACACAAAGATGGGTCTGTAGTTATTTATGATGATTTTTGAACCTGCTTTAAAAATCGGAGATATTTTACTAATTTTTTATTCATCTGAAAATATTCATTTTATTACAGCGACTCAAGTGGCGCTTTAAAAACTAGCCAATTGAATTGATTCTCTTACTCTTGCTCCCCGATGGGATTTAAGTCCAAACACTACCTGTGGATCGTTGTTAGAAAGTGAACCGTTGTTAGAAAAGATGAAAGATTCGACTGTCGTACTACATTTTTTAATTTTTCTCTTGATTTTGGGCATGCCTTGGGTTAGTTTTGTTTGGTTGCGCTCCCGCAGCGAGCAACGCGACCAGAGGGTCATGTAGTGAAGTGAAATATTAGTTTAATGGCAAAAAAATGGGTTAAGAGCCGTATTATAGAGGATATACCGCAGCTTGCATGTGTTTCCGCGAATATATTCCACTGCTCACCATTCAAAACACATTACAATAATATTAACAGAGACGTACCTACCGATAATTGCCGAAGTATGGATAAATTTTGTAAGCTGCTACGTAGACGTAAGTGAAAGATTCCAGTAATCAAAATTCTGTTTATAAAATTGGACGCAGTTTCTCCTTTAAATTTAATAAGTCTATTACCGTTATTTTATCTTATCCAGGCGCAGAGTCTTTTTTTAAATCGCTTAAAATCTCTTTAATTTCAATTAGACTAGGTAGGTGATCTAATATGAATACTACGTTTGCACATAATTTCACTGGAACGAATGTTCAAATTTTGCATTAATATTTCGGAATCTATTTCTTTGACTATATTATCGTCTCCTACTTTTGAGAATTAATTATTAAAGTTTTGCGCTATCTTTTTAATTCATTATTAATAAACAGTGTCGAACTAGGCCGCCGCCGGTCTAACGGACAGGAGACCGATGAGCCCTCTTGGAAAATAACTTGAGGCATTTTCAATTTTCATTTAATTATCTGGTTGTTTCTTCTCTGTCATGAAGGATTGCAGGAAACTTTTATTTGTTAAGCTAGACATGCAGATTTGTCGGATCTTTACACTTCAACTATCTAATGGCGAATAGGTACGTTCCAAGTAATTGTTAATAGTTAATAGTTTACCGGCAGTTTGTCGTATTTAGTGACGCAAAATCAGTCGCAAGTGAATCAAGGAATACAACAATAAGAAAAAGTCAATGGGGCCCTAAGCGAGGTCATTCGGGGAGATAATAAGATAATTATCCCCCTCTCCTCCCAGCAGCCAGAAAAGAAAACGATGGAAAATATAGGGAACAAAAAGTGAAAAATACTCAGGTTTTTGCAAATATGTTGCTACGATAATTTTCTTTTAATTTTATCTATTTTGTTTCACTCCATATTAGAAGAAACTAAGAGTAAATAAAGTTACAAGACAAGTTTAAAATTAAGTTTGCAATTAATGATGCTTAGGTCAGAACGAGCTGTCTTCAAAGCATGCAAATTAGACCACAGATTAAAATATCGATGAGTGTAGAAGAGGGGTTATCTATTTAAAAGGCACGACCAACTTGTAGACGCCACGAGTCAGAAAATCTCTAAGTTGAAATATGGAATTCGAAATAAACTATTATTCACATTCCTGAGACCCACCTAATATTAAATATTAACTTTTAGTGTAGGTAAGCACATATGTGGTTCCTTCCTTTCCGGACCACGAAATACCTATATTTCGAGACATGGATATAAATTGCAGGATTTAGCCCGAAATTAATTGGAGAAATATTAATATACTATGTACTATGACAATATAGCTATAATGATATGATTCCTACACGTGCGTTGTTTTGGAGGTTAAATTAATATCTAAAGGACTATCATTTCGAAAATTTTGTTTGTGCAATATTAATTGACAAAATAATTTAGACATATTCAAACAAGTACTTCTGAATTAATGCACAACAAAAACTTCACTACCCATAAGTAAGTGGTTTGAATTTTTCATATTTTTTCGTCCATTTCAATTTGCTTTGTGTCATCGCCCTCATCAGACTCTTCTAATTACTTCACTGAAAATAAACGAAGCTTTTACAAAGAAAAAATAAACTTAGACTGAACTTTATCTCTAAGCCTGGTCGAAATTCATGAATAACTATCTGGAGTTCTTTGTATGTGCCGCTTCTAATTATAATATAGTATATTACATAACAAGTGATGGTACGAGGATGAAATGTATTAGATTTCAAATAAGGAGATTTTTAGCGCGAGGCGTTAGCCTAGTGCGGCATTATTATGAGGTTGTAAAAGTACATAATTTTTCCTATGACCTCCAATGGTAACGAGAAAAAATCACTCTTTATATTAGTAAGAAAACGATTAATATCACACGTCGGTTCAAATTTACTTTACAATGCTAGCGTTGAAACAATTTTCAACATGCGAGTACAAAGTCTGGAGCTGATCAGTGAGGAGTGATCCAACAAACCCCATTTTTACACCTGTCAGACTAGGGACCACCAGAGCAATGAGTCTGAGGCCGATGCTTCCAGTGGAAGCGGCCCCAGGTGGTAGATGCATACGCCTACTCGCATCGTCCGGTGAAAGACCACCCCACCAGAACTGGGAGGCGCTAAGTGGTTTTCCTAAATCACGTTCCGCTTCCGCGATGGTGTTCCCGGCTTCCACAGTAGGAATATATGGACACGATGGTGCTTCCAGGATCAAAATATTCCGGAAGTAAACTCCCCGGCCATTCGGATCTCCGGGCGCTGGGTGGCCCTGGGAGCCCTTTATTCCGCATTTCACAGATAGCAAAGATACTGAACCAATTTAGAATAGATTTCTGCAGCATAAGAGGCCTAAATACAAATATAAATTCGGTACACCAACATCTACAAGCAAATAGACCACACATACCAGCCCTTACAGAAACACAAGTATGTTCTACAACAACAACAGTGAACTACCCCTATCCTGGTTACGACTTACATACCCGATTTTGACACAAGTTCGGAATATGCCTTTTTGTACGAAGCGACCTTTCATGTCACCGCGAGGAAACACTCGAACCGGACAACCTTGGCGTCATGTGGCTCAAGTTCACCGCCAACGGATTAAACAAGTTTATACGTTGTCTCTATCGCCCTTTGAGCGATAGAGCCTACCAAAGCTTTTTCTCAACACAAGCTACCACTTTTGATTCAATACAAGTCGATTACCCCAGTTCAGATATAATCGTCCTGGGAGACTTCAATGCCCACAACACAAACTGGCTCAAACATCACAACAAGACCTACAATGAAGGTAGAGAAGCTGAAGCATTTTTCATCAGCTGCGTGTTTACTCAACTTGTAGACGAACCAATTCGAATCTCAGAGAGGGGCGAATTCGCCACCCTCCTGGATCTTTTTCTAACCACCATTCCTGACCAGTACAAAATTACAGTTGGTCCGCCATTAGGTACTTCCGACCACAAACTTATTACAACGGTGTGTGAATTGTCACTCATACAGAAGGACCCACCATTGCCTCGCAAAATCTGGCATTACAATTCTGCAAACTGGGACGATCTAAGGAAGTTCCACCTATCTCTTCCTTGGCTCGACGTCTGCTTTGGCACTGACGACCCGTCAGTCTGCTGCGAAAGAGATCACGCAAGTAATCTTCTCAGGAATGGAAGCATACATCCCAAATTCCATCAAGTTACCATCAAAAGGAAAGCCCTAGTTCGACAGAAGATGCGAAAGAGCTGTAGGTAGGAAACAGCAAGCCTACAAGTATACTGGCAGCAAAATCAGACCGCTGAAAATCGCAATTATTTTATCGAAGCGAGAAACGAGTGCAAGCATGTGATCGACGAAACTAAGGACAAACACAATCAAAGGATCAGGAATAAACTTTTGCGATGTCCCAGTAGTTCCAGGAATTTCTGGTCGGTAGCAAAGGCAGTAAGTAACAACTTTACAAAAACGTCTCTCCCACCTTTGACGGACGAACGTGGCATCACGGCGCCTACAGCCAAGGAAAAAAGCAAACATGCTCGCTAAAATGTTTTCATCTCACTCTACCTTAGACGTCCCCCAAGGCAAGACTCTCCCCACCATATCGAACATCAACACTACCATGGCAGAAGTCAAGTCTCATCACCATGATATTCGCAAAATCCTTAAAGAACTAGATACGCAAAAGGCATCAGGACCGGACGAAATACCTGCCATCGTGCTAAAGAATTGTGCCAACGAAGTAACACTCGTTTTTTCCGGGCTTTTTTCTCTTTCTTACGGAAAAGGGATTTACCCATCCTCTTGGAAGGTCGCTCGAGTGCAACCTGTTCCAAAAAAAGGCAAGAAAACCACGCCTTCAAACCATCGCCCAATTGCCTTGCTTCCAATAATCTCCAAGGTCATGGAACGTGTAGTCAACCAGCAACTACTCAAGTACCTCGAGAACAACAGACTAATCAGCGATAATCAATACGGCTTTCGCAAAGAAAGATCGACAGGGGATATATTGGCCTATGTCACTCATATATGGAGTAGGGCAATTGAAAACTACGGAGAGTCTCGAGCGATTGCGTTGGATATTTCAAAGGCATTCGACAGAGTTTGGCATGGCGGACTACTCAACAAACTGCCGTCCTTGGGACTGCCAGCCTCTCTCTGCAGCTGACTGACCCGTTTCTTTAAGAACCGATCCCTACACGTTGCGGTCGATGGACACATCTCGGACACATTCACCAACAACGCGGGCGTGCCTCAGGGCGCAATGCTTTCACCAACTCTGTTCCTCATCTAGTTTAACGACCTGCTGATCGAAACGAATAATCCTGTTTACAGTTTTGCAGATGACAGTACCCTTGTCTCCCACTTTAGATCCGAAAAACCCTTACCAGCAACTGAGACTCACCACCGCAGACAGGAGCACATTACAGCTATTAATCAAGACCTGGAGAAAGTTTAAACTTGGAGGGACCGAAATTTGGACCAGTTCAATGCAGCAAAGACCCAAGCAGCAACGTTTACCAAGAGGGCCAAAACAGCGGGCCCTGACATCATTATGGCAGGATCGACCGTTCCTTCATCTTCATCAATCGGACTGCTGGGTGTCTCGGTCAACAGCAATATGTCACGGCATGACCATGTTGCAAATATTGCAAAATCAGCCTCCCAAAGCTTGGTGCGCAGCAGTTGCTCTTGCTGTACAAAGCGCAAATAACAGGACATCTGTTTCCCACTAATTACAACCTACAACTATTCAAGAACCGTGTCAATCAACATCTTCGCACACACACCCCTCGTCGAGCGCCATCGGATCTCCCTTTAGTGTGTTTGCCACGGCCATAAAAAGAAAACGGGTAATAAAAGGCACTTTCTAGTCAAGTCAATTCCTTTTTTCTCATTTTCGTGGGTTGTCTAGTCTAATAGTCTAATATTATCTTACAAATTCTTCGATATTGACCATTTAAAAAAGTATAGCAGTTGAGCAGATTTTTAAATACCCCCTTGAATCAAAATAACGATTCAGGACCTCCCTTGTCGAACCCTCCCTTATTAGGCCCTAGGTGTCAGTCCGACACTATTGATATATGATTTATGGATAAATTATCTATTGTGTTTATATATAATTTATATTTTAAAACTTTATTGACAAATCACTATTGTTTTTTATATAATTTCCTGTTTTCCCATTCTAGCCGAAAATATTGATTTTTGGGACTTTTATTTTGTTATTTACTTCGATTGTTATTATTCTATAGTTTAAATCTAAGTCGCTTTAATTTTTTCTGTAGATATAGCCTCTTTCGCTCGTTAATGAGATTCAAACGATCAATAAAATTATTATTATTTAAATGGTTATAGACTTAAATATTTTGGAATGAACAGTGATATCCAACGTTATGTTATGACATTATGATCAGAGAGACGAGTACTATCAACATGTATACAGCTAATTTTATTACAGTTTTGGTTACAAAAAATATTATTTTAATTTTTTCTGTAACACGAGTTGCTTGAGACTTTATTATGTTTTCTTAATAACGCAACGGAGTAGCTTCGATTCATGAAAAGCCATAATTAATTATTAAAATGGGCTAGGAGGTAGGAGGCAAATTTTTAGATAATGCCCTGTCCAATTTTCTCTATCAAACGCTGGTGAAAAATTATTAATTTGATTATTAGTCAAAATAGAACAACGCTATGAACAAATGAAAAGTGATGTTAACATAACATACATTCGGAACTTCTGACATGAAGGTTTAAACGAAGAAGGGGCCCCAATTATGGAGGGGGAAACAAACATTCCACCTATTGAACGCCCTTTTTAAAATAAAAGATAGCAAATATGACGATATTTGAATATATAAACCATCAAATTTAGAACAATAATTTTTCGCTTCAAGAAATGTTTTATTCAGTTGTAGTTTAGCACCTAATGTAAATAATATAAACATTAGTGAAAATGAAGATATGTATTTTAGGGAATTACCATACCGTTCAATAACAAAATATAACAACTGCAACCATTTTTCAATAGTTTGACCTCCTGAAATAAATTTATAACGCTGTCTGAGCTTGAATAAATAAATCATATTTCCCATAAATAGAGGCACAAAAAACGATCTTCAATATATACATAACATTTGGCCTAATGAATTTCCGGCCAATATGACACATAATAGGTCCTGGCGCCTAATTTTCAATTTACAGGCTTGTCCAGATTTTATCCTAAGCCAAGACACGCTCCTCCCACAAATTTAAGTCGGTTGCGGTGGGGCAGAAGATTCACCTCCCCTTTCCTGAAAACACTTCAGCAAATCTCGTCCTGAAAAACTCCCCAAGTTTCAGTTTTGGTTGCGCCGGCCCACTAAGGTGTTTAATCGAATTATGTTATTAAAAAACTAGAATCAGGAACATTAATTTCAGTTAGCGTGTTGAGTTGTCAAATTAAAAAGCTGTTTTCTTAAATTATTAAGGTGGATTTAAGTGCTTGTTTGTGTTAGTTCGCGCATAAGTGGTGTTGATTAATTTCGCACAATTTGGAAGTTGGTTATAATTTAATTCATTAATTAAACAGATAGATGATTTCTTAAGGTAGAGGCGTATAACGCAAATGTCATAGTTATACTATAGTTTCTAGTGCATGAGAAATTAAGCGCAAATTTTTGATGTGTGATTTAAGTATACCATCAACTGATCGTGGCCGCTACTAGAGCAACTAAAATTTCAATAAATTGTTTTGAGGTTGTTAAACTAATCCATTATTAAATTGCAACTAATGTCACAATTATTGAACTCATGATCCATTAGCTAGTTAATTGTTCTGCTCTAGAAAGCCTTTTCTGAATATTAATTTGGTTATTTTCAAATCATTTGTATCCGCGAAATATTCCAGCGAATGTAGTAACTAAACGTTGCGTTGCTAAGAAATAATTCTATACCTAAACCAATTTGTTAAGCATCTGTAAGAATATAATTTATTAAGATCCTATAGCCGTATGAGCAAAAAAAAATTAAACCGGTTGATCGCAATTTTGAAATTTAAAATATTTAAATGACATTTTATAAATGGCATCACTAGCTATTTCTAACACATGTAATATTCTCCTCATAACGCTCTCCATAGTCCAGAGATTAAAATGACTTTGTGCAAAAATTAAAAAAGCGTATTAAAACTAAGTAAACGCCACTAAAATCTGAAAAATTGATTAAAATATTATAGATATGAAAAATAATCGATTGGATTCAGTGACTTAAAATAAACGATAGAATTGACCGAATACTTTTTACAATATAATACACTTTTCATAAATTTACGTAGGTATCACATTCATCAAATTTAAGTGGTAAGGGTATGTGAAAACTAGATTATTTGGTCTAGTGAGAGTTTAAATTTACCATTAGCCTGTTCTTTCAGGGGTAAAATGTACCCCATTTTTCTCAAGATGTTATTAAGGCTTAACTTTAGCATTTTTTTTTATCTCATTTGAAATACTTAATAATCGTTATTCACAAATAAAATAAATTTACAAAAAAATAATTCATCGCATATAGTTGACACTAAGTTTTCACGTAATATACTTGCGAAAATCACATTTCACGAAATTTTGATGTAAATTGCACTTATAAATAACCCATGAACATTGCGATGGAAGGGCGAATTCAGAGCAAAAGGAAGAATCATGTGCCAACACAAATACAGAAGTTAAGAAATATAGAAATAAAGGTGTGCTTAAAACCGCACGACAGAAGCGAAAACTTCAGCAGAGCCATATTAAAACTATATAAAATTACATCAGTTCAGACTCGGCAGATGTGAAACCTTCATAAAACTAAACCAAGCGGTCACCGATCCCAATACCAACCGTGCCCGACGTTGCTTAACTTCAGTGATCAGACGAGAACTACTTTTTACCTTTTACGCTTCGCAAACACGTAACAACTGTATACTGTATTCTATTTCATTCTCTCGCAGGCTATGTCCTACAGATCTATAAATTTTTATTGGTGTCACTTTTTCCGTTTCTTCATTTCTGTTTCATCCGTTTCACCGAGTCTCAAATCATTCCCATTTTCAGTTGGCTAACGGCGCTAGGTTTTGGTCATGCAGTCTAATAAGCGGTCTTGGTCTTGGTCTTGCAGGGTCCAGTCTTGGTCACGGTCTTGCTCCAACACTCTTGCAAGTCTTGCACTTTTTTGGTAGATTCTCACTGGAGGCATTTTTTACAAAGAAAATTAAATATAGTTTTTTTTTTCAAGTCGTTTAAAGTAAATAAAGGTTTAAAGAAAGGGACAGACAAATTTTGGCAAGTAAATCAGGCAATTTTTTCAAATAAAAATACTCAGAAAAAACATTTTGAGTTAAGGAATCACTTGTTTAAGTTTGTCCGTGTAATATTGAAACATCCAGTTATAAATTGCTACGTTAACGCAAGAACTATTTTAGTTAAACGTGCAATTCGTTTTTTAATACATGGTTGCCCATAATTGAATTCAAATGTCATTATTTATCTATCTTGATGATGCAGTTATTCTTTTCATTTTAAACTCTCACTCATTATAGGATTGGGAACTTGAAATCTATAAGAGCTAAAAATAGGTTGAGTGGAAAAAGTTGTATGTTATTTAATTTCTAGTTCAATGCTGCTTTTATAATGACTCCATCTTTTTTCGTTTTCGAGATATTTTCAAAAAACCAGTAGGATAGTGATGACCGCAAAATGTATAATTAAAGTGGTATTTGTAGGATTATTGGTCAGGTATCAAGAAAACCAATTATTACTTCTTACTAACGTTTTGAGTTATATTAACTCATCATCGGAGCTCTGTTAAGAGGAGAAAACTACTTTTAGAATACTTAGTTCAATTTGACAATTTGATAAAAAGTTTCAAAACAAGCAAGAGCCTTTTAAGTACTACCTAAGTTTAATACAATACAAATAAATAAACAAAAACGAAAAACGAGTTAACGAAATGAACAGAAAACGTTTTTAATGATAAAATATGTAATGTATATGCATGTCATAGAAATCATTATTGCTTGTTAAAAGAATCACAAAGATTCATAAAACTTAACAAAACTGTGCTTTTCTCTCGTACACCTAACATTCATATCTCATAACAGGATTAAAATAGATAATATTGCTGAACCATTAAAAACAAGAACCAAATTACATAGCGTAGGACAAGGACGACTGGTACCATATTTTGTCGAAAAATATAACAGGTACAAACAAAAATTTCAAATATACATAAAGCCAGCATTTCTTAAAAATTAAATTTGTTGGTTTTTCCGCACTCGGCCATATACTTCTCGGTTTAAAACTAGTACTATCTACACTTGTTATGTAATATATTATTATTACAATATATACAATTATATTATGTATCAATTGCCCAGGTAAACTTTGTCCTGATTAATCTTCTTTATTTTTTATAATACTCTAAGAAGGGAACAATAGGTTTATGGAAACTGAATTGTGAGCGAAATACTTTGTATTGAAATTTATTTGACTTTAAAAAATTGAATTTAAAAATTATTTTAGAAACTGAACAAGTTTTAAAAAATAATGGTGTGTGCAGGTGTGCTTAAAACCACAGAAGTAGGAACTTCAACAATGCGAGATTAATATTATAAGAAACAAGATTTGTTTTTGTTCTTTGTTTTGAAATTACTTCTTAGATATTTAAAGTTAAGTCTTACTTCGTAATCTGCCATAAAATCCGCAGAAACTGCTGCTTATCGGTTGAAAAATGTCAAAATTTTCCGGTACCGGCCTCTTTTCCATCTTCAAGTCATTTTACCTAAAATTTTAGGCAAATAAATCGACTTATTACAAAAACTATAAGCAACGATATGCTAAAAGTAAAATTTTCCTCGAAATCTGCTATAAAATCCCTCAGTAACTGCCTCTAATTACCATGAAATGTCCACATTTTCCGATCCTGACCCAATTTTCAGACCGTTTTCAATGAGGTTTCAAAAAATTTTATTTAAAAATCTACATAAAGGTCATGTCAAAATATTTGGATATGTTTTGTGATTTTCTGCATGTTTCAATTTAACCATGATTTTGTTGTATTTCCCGGTCTCGTACGGAAACTTGTTACAGAACTTTTCTATAGTGGAAAAGTTTTCGAATCTGTGGTTGATTTCTTGAAAATGGCTTTACGTTTAAGGTAGATTTTTCACACTGAATATCAAAAAAATTAACAATTTGGCATTTTCAATCGATCTATGCATTTCTTTGATATGATTTGTACGAAAGTTTGGGTGCTCCAGATTATTCGATTTTCTAGTAATAAAAACTTAATATTTTAACGTGACGTGTCGTGTCAAAACTCGGAATGGCGAAAAGTTTAAATTCAACAAACTTACACTGTATAAAAGGAATCATCATTTCCGAAGCGTCTTCTATTACAGTTTTTGGCGAGATTTTTGTCAAGTGATCGGCTTTTCTGAAAAAAAGAATACATTTTGTGCAAAAAAAGCCTTAATTTTTTTGACCGAGAAATCGATGTTTTTACATTTTTCCGAAAAATCAATTTTCCCGACATTTTCGAAAAGAGAATTTTCCATCTGGAAGTTTTGTATGGAACGGTCTGTCGTCTTAGTTTTTTCAGTCTTCGGCGCTAGAACGTCCCGTCAAAATGAACTCTTTTCCAAAAACATTATGACTAAATTTAATAGGGTTCTAAACTCAACAGAAAATTTCGCATCGAAAGAGGTTAAACGTGGCTTTAAACTTACTAGATTACTAGAACATATTTTACTGTACCTATAGTTGATTTGCTATAGAATTCCACGTCATTTATTCTAGCTTAGTCTGGAGTATTGTTTGTTTATCCCGATCAATAGAAAGATTGGAAACGTCGATATATATTTTTTAAATAATAGTTTATATACAAATACGAAATATTTTCAATATTTTCCTTCCAATGGCAATTGAACGCATTTTATATAACCTAAAGCAATGATAATTTTGTATACGAATATTTATTAGAATTTGAAAACTTCTTTTACAGTGATGAATGTTAATTATTGAAAGCTCTAAGTTACTTAAAAAAGCTAATTTATCTTCTTTTTTAAAACGAACTCATTTTACCTATTGACATACTTAAAACAATATTCTCGAAATTCCCTAAACGATGTAATTTTTACCACTTCTTATTATTATTATAGCAACCTATACCCAATTTCCAACGCTACACTGAAGAAAGTCTAGCTAATAGAGTATTTTTTTGCTTTGAAACGAATAGCCACAAAGAAAAACATTTTAGTAATTAAAATATTTTTGTATCCACTATAATACGGATTTTTAAGAGCAATTGAGGATATTTTTTTGAAATGTTATTTTAACCATTAAAAAATATTTTTCTGTGGCTATTTGATAGCTCTGCTACCGCAGGATTTTAAAACAATACAATATTTTTAAATAATAATTTTGTAGCGGCTAATCAGCTACCTGTTAATCCCTAAAAAATAAAATAAAGTAAAATGTAACCTTTCTTATTAAAGGTTTCTTTTTAGTAACTAAAACGTACTTTATTATAGTTAACCAGTTCAACCAATTAAAATTCCGTGTTCTATTTGTTTGGTATACATCACTATAATATCTATGCTTGTGGTTGCCATGAATCTGTTGGCTAATTTACAACAATTTAAATTTTGATTTCATAGAAATCGATTATATAGTGTAGTGCAGGTGCCGCTCCTTTCCATTCCATTTGTACCTTATTTGGATTATTGGATTTCAGATTGGAACACTCTTTGCATTGGATTTATGTGAATTTCATCATGGATGCAAACCTTTGCGTACATACAGTGAAACCTATGGTATGGGGTTTAATTGAATAGGTGGACAACTTTGATGGTAACTACGCCATTTTATTTCTTAACCGTTCATTTTACTTTACAATTCTTTAGACTCTTTAGGGCATAGGATGTTTGATTATACTTAAAGTTTTGGCTTGGCGGGAATGCATTAAGTATAGGAATATAGTCTTTCATATTGGTATTGGTAAGATAAAGATAACGCAAACTCACCTAACCTAAAATACATCTTTTTATTGGCTATTAGATTGCATTAGACTATAGTCTGATATAAAATAATAGTCAATAAAAATATTTATTTTAGGTTAGGGTAGTTTGTGCTAGCTTTATCTGACCAATACCAATAAGAAATACTATACATTTTGCCTAATACACTCCGGCAAAGCCAAAACATTAGGTATCATCAGACATCCTATACTCTAAACAGTCCGAACAAGCGTCAAGTAAAACGAACGGTTAAGAAAAAAAATGGCGTACTTACCTTTGTACTCCACTCCGCCACCTTTGAAGGATTCAAAGGTGTCCACATATTCAATTAGCAACTAACAAAATAGCAGTAGGCGCTAAACAATAAAAAGTCAAATGGATGCCCAGCTATATTTAAAAAAAAAGAGGATTAGTTACAGAAGAACAATGTAATAAGCCTAAATATATTTCGTAACTATACCTACTTCCCTTTTAACCATCACTATCAAACAGTTGGCAACGGTAGCAATACTACCATTATTGGTTTTAAAAAACAACGTTTTAGTTCTTAAAAAGTAGCTTTATTCTAGTAAAAAAAATATATATTTAAAAAAAAATCTATTAGTGCCTAAACGTGTTTCCAAAAAGAACACTCTATTTGCCACAATAAGGCACTTTTCTGGCACCTATGTAATGCAGATATTTTGTTGGGGTTATTTGATTGTAAACCAGTGTAAACAGCTCCGGTTACGTTGGTATCATTTTATATATTATAAAATGGTGCTAATTTGCCTAATTTTGTTAATAATTAGGCAAATTTTCTTTTAAAGACATTATGTATAATAAACAAACGCTTTGTCATTTTTAATATTTATTAACTGAGAAAGATTGCAAGTTTATAATCTGAGCAACAAGATTCACTTTATGATCAGAGCAACACGCAATAACTAAACATGTGTATTTAATTGTGGTAAAGGATCAGGGTAGTGTATGGCGTATTGGCGTCGGCGTCCGTCGGTGTGGGATTTTCACTGAAACCCTAACTTTTCAGGAAAACGTTTTGTCATGAGAAATGGCATCAGTATTTCCATAAAATTCCATTAATATCCATATATTTCTATTGACAAAGCATCAGTGAACAGTATGAAAGACCGGAAAGCTTAATTCAAAATTAGTTTGGGTTAGTTAACAACAACATAGTGAGTGTATTTTTATTTTAAATCCGCACGATAATTAGTATTAGTTTTGTGTAGCTCATTTTAAAGTTATCTAGGATATTCGTATTCCAATGACCAAACGGCATACTCGCATATTATATCTCGAAAGCGATTATTCGTTTTGCGTAATATGATCCGTGTTTGCGCCGTATATATCTATTCATTGGAAAGAGAAATGCATTGATCACCTGTCTATACTTTTTGTGATGCCCGTATATTCCGATTTTTTACTTACATAGGGTAAAGTGAACTGCATACGCTATTCTTTCTACAACCACAATATTGAAAAATAACGTTACTTTTACAAATTTATTAAGTAACTAAACCAGTCAACAAATGAACTTAGACACCTTGCTTTTTATTAAAAATTCACTTTTTTACTTCCGTCCGATTTTCGAAAAATTTCTTCGCCTTA
Organism: Pissodes strobi; assembly: GCA_016904865.1. NCBI lineage: Eukaryota > Metazoa > Arthropoda > Insecta > Coleoptera > Curculionidae > Pissodes > Pissodes strobi. The sequence goes on along the minus strand of MU186250.1, from coordinate 69,802 downwards.
ACGGAAATCTTATTGGCTTTATGGAACTGAAAACTTATTTTGTCACGGTTACTATGATTATGATGATTAATAAACCCTGGAATAGATAAAACATACCCTAACTCTTAAAAAAAGAGCATTCTTTTTTTTGGCAACTAATATGTAATACTTGGACAATTGTCTTGGGACGTTTTCGTGTTTTTTTTGTATTTTTATTATTAGAACTTACAGAGCATATTCCAAAGTAGTGCAGTGCAGAATTTGCAGCTATAAATACCATAATTCCATCCAGAACTCGTGGAAAAACTCCTAAATTATGTTGACTACGCTGAATAAAAATAACTGCAACAAATTCGTTACATAGGGTGATTTAAAACGGAGTTTTATCCACAATACCGAAACAGAATAGTTTTTAATCTCCTCCTGATGCTGCTAACATGGCTAGCGAAACGCGCCTCGGGTGCAATAATTCTGTTTTGCAAACTGCCAATAATTCCTTGCGGAAGTTCTTCCTGATCCATTTCTGATTAAAAACTGGTTTCTCGTATTACAAATTTAGTATTTATCGCTAACAAATTCGGAAATAACTAAATTAAGTAAAGAAAAACGCATGTAACCTCCTCTGCATTGCGAATAATTTCATGCCGAAGTTCTTCCTGATCAAAGTACCTTAATAATTCGTAAGTTCGTAAAACGACAGCAAACCCTTTTAAAATAAACTATCCAAAAAAGTAATATTCATTTGAGATAATATAGTTCTGATGTTGGATAAAGTTTTGTATGGCGCATAACACACTAGTACCATAAATAACTATATCACACGAGTTGAAATAGTATATGACATAACAAGTGTCCTAGTCCTGCCATGGAAGTAAAACACAAACATCCGTTCCTATTGAGCTTCGATATTGGTTCCGGCATCCGAAAGTAGGATATGAGAACTGCGTTTAGTTCCGAGTTCAAGAAATTGGCCAGCCTTTTTAGGTACAGATCTAATGCAATGGTATTTAAATCTACTACTTTTGTAGTACATTTTAAATGTTTGTACGTGGTGAACACTCGGCTATGTTCAATAACAGATGGACGTAGACTTACATATCTCCCGAAAACATTAAAAAATGCCTCCCTTTATCCTATCTCCCTCAGGTATTGTAAATAGCCCAGACACATGTTTTTTTTGGGGAAGAGGAGAGGGTGGAGATGGTGACTTTAATGAACGATGTAGCATCTTCAGTATTCTCTGTGCGTAAATAAGTTCCTACTTCTCTTCTACAAGCTTCAGATATGTCAACGAGCAATACTACTTTCATTAATAAGTACCTTTCATCACCTGATTCTATTATAGACTTTTCAATATCTTCTTGAGAAAATATTTTGGAATTTTTGGGTCCACAACTACTTCATTTTCTCTTAAGAACGGTAATAACATTGGTATATTTACTGATATCCACAGTTTTGTTCAAATAAATTGTAGATCGTTTGACTAAGTACCTACCCCATAAAACAGAAGGCATACATTCTGAAGATTATACAACTCACTCTACATTATCTCGATATGGTTTGGGAGGCTTCATAACCCTTTCGGGATTATTGCGCTTTGTAACATCATTGTTACTGCCACTTGGTGAAAGCATAAGAAAACACCGAGAAATTGGATAAGTATATTTGAAAACAATTCACGGAATTTTGTCGCGAAAAAATAGACCATTTCGAGAGGAAGAACTATCGAAAATACTAAAGGACTGAGCATACAACATGCACAAAACAGATAGGAGCAATTATAAAGGAAGTGTCATAAAGCTTCTATAGAATAAAACAGCTAAAATGCTACAAGGCCTTTAATTTAAACAGCATAATTGGAGGACAGACTCTTTTGATGATCGAGTTTTTCAAGAGGCTCGAAATGCTAGAAATGCCAAACAAAAAGGACCCCGACATGTGCCCAGTGCTCGGAACGTGAGCTTTACAGCTTTTAGAAGAGCGAAAATTAAAAGATGACTTCAATTTCGGACAAAAACACTCCTTGTGGGCTACAAAAAAAAGTTGCTGCATCCGAATTTGTATGGCGAGGTAACAAAGGTGCTTTTTGCCAGATGGAATTTTTCAGAGATGAAACATAATGATGACGGGTCGCTTACTAGTCGCCTGGAGCGTAAACATATATTTAACAAAACTAGGCAAAGAGGCGTCAATACAATATCAGGAAGCAAGTGGCTGGGAAAAAATGTGTTACATACTGATTTCTGTCGAGTGCGACTTTTTTTTATAGTTGAGGACCAACATTCAAACAAATTGACTATTTTTGACTTATAATAAAAACTGGAAAACTAGCGCTCTATCTGCAGCGGATTGGATACCAATCACACAAAATTTACAAATCATTCGCATAGAGCTTCAGCTGTGAGCACACTTCCTCTGGCGCAAATTTTTATTACAATAGTTGTAGCTTTGTCATCAATAATAATTAAATTTAATAAATTATTACTGGTTAAATTCGTTGTATAATCTTTTGTATGTCACTGGATGTTTCGGCATTGCCTAATGCTTTTACCTGATACTTAACACGTTACCATATTATCCGGTAATTACCGTATTATTTGGTAATACCATAACTCCTTGTGGTATAACATACGATAACTGTGACATATACACCAAAATGACTATCTCCGAAATATTAGTCACTTTATTTTCTGCACACTAAACATCAAATTTTTCATAATGTCTTCGAGATTTGCGGAATCAACGTGAATAAGGCAACTTGTGCTTCATTCTCTATATCAGAATTTTTACAATAAGTATTAGAATCTATGTTGCAATCACACATTTTTTACTGAATTAATATCTTTGACAACTCATCTGACAACATGAAACAGTCAAGAAAATTTGATGCAATGCGTAGCAACAATATTATGGCGATTTAATGTCGAAAAATGAACAAAATTGTTATTAAAATTTTCTTATCCTAAAATAAAAAAGCAATAAAAATTTCATAAAAAAGATTGTTCGTTACATGTTACTAAATAAGCGTTTTAAGTACTCGACAAGATTCACGTCGCATGCATACTACTTTGCAACTTTTATAGAAAGTAACTATTATAAACCGTAGTCTCAAAACAAAATATGTTAACAATTTCAGAAAACCTTAATTTTAAACCTCTAGTCAATCTGAAATATTTTCTTGTTGTATTGTTATTATTCTCATACAATTCAAAGCAAAAATAGTTTTAGCTTGCAGCTTTTGCTGTTTTTTTTTTTTCAGTTTGAAAAGAGTTACCGAATAATCACCGAAAAGTAAAGAAAAATATACCTACCAAGCCTATTTATTGCAACATGGATTTCTGTTTAAGTATTATTGATTTGCTGGGGAAGTTTTGTTCATTCTTTGAATATTATTAACAAGCTAACTACCTAAAATTAACTACGTTTTAGATTTACTCGATTATAAAATAGTAATATGATCTAATTTCTGTTTCAGACCAAACCCTATGAATTGACAAAATTATAATAAAGAACTTTAATGAATAAATAGTGGTGAGTATAAGAATGGTTCCTAAATTGTCCGATTGAACCAGGCGCAACCACAAAAGATTCCCAAGAAATGTTCAACTTTGACGGGCAGCACACGACGTCGCCCGAGTACAATGCTGACGGAGTGGAGTACAATGGAAACCGGAGTTTCTCGCCCCAGAACAACGCCAGACATTTTTCGGTTAGCAGCCTGCTGCGATTGGGCCAGAAAAGACGGGAATCCGATATCGATTCTGAAGGTAACTTTTTTAAATCATTCTCATGCCAACTATAATAAAAGATCGAAAGCCAGTGTATCATCTAAAAATAAGCAACGTTTAATATCTCTCAAACCTTTTGAGAAATTTAAATTTGACGACACACATATTTTTTGTTTTTATATTATTTTAATCCCCTCACTACAGTTCGTTACAGCATTCGGTTTTCGTATAGAATGAATGCCTTATATTTAAGCAGAAACATCTTAAGGGTAGTATTGCCAGATGTCCTGATTTCTGCGAGGCGCTAAAAAATTAACTCTAGCGCGTGCTGCTGACAATTCCGATAAAAATTTATTCAGGAAATCAGATCTTCTAAACATGAAATAAGCACCAAATTTCGAAAACTCGCAAAAAGCGGTATTTATTTTGAATTTAACTGAAGAAATATCGATCGACTAGTAAAATAAAGAAATTAAATTGATAAAACTAGCCTTTGCATGCTACTATGTAAAGTAACAATAAATTAGTCGCAGATAAGTGCAGTTATTTTAAAAATGACTCAAAAAAAGTTGTTTAAACTGATTTCCTTTTCATTGAACTAGTTTTGCTGATGCAAATGAATTTAAAATGGTGCGACGTGAACTTTGTGAGTGCAATTTAATTTTAAAATATTGTGAAATGAATTGCACATAGAGTGATAAATAAAATAAATTATTTCTTCTATTTTGCTTCAGAATATAACAAATATGATGCATTATTTATTCATATTTGTTCGATACAAAAAAAATGCTATGTGATAACTTTCAAATTCAAATTATTTTTATTAGTCAGTAAGTTACAAAACATACTATTCTACATTAAGATCTTCAATAATATTAATGACGAACAAGGACACCACCCCGATTAAAAAACCGATACATAGATCACATGTTTCCATGTGACTGGTGTAACCTTAAAATAATAATAATAATAATAAACTTAATACGATCCTAAAATAAAAGTAGGTATTCGTATTCGTACACGTAAGTGGACCCAGATGAGGCCCTCCACTGCGACTCTTGGTCTATTTTAGCTCACATCTGTGGTTACCACTAGGTCAGAGGCTTGACCCTTTTCGAGTCGATTAGCTTTCTGCGATTAGGCTAGTTTTCAAATCTACAAGTGTAATTTGAGAATTTCCAAACACCGTTTGTCTGGTTCTTTCCATCGCTGGACAGTGGCATAAAAAGGTGTTCCATTATTTCTTCGTCCTCCAAGCACAAGCAGCATTTCGTCTCTTCGGAAAGCCCTATCTTGTTCATGTGGCTTCTTAGCCGACAATGGCCAATGTACATGCTAACTACAGCCGGTACCTGCTGCCGTTGTCTAGCTCTCACTCCTGATGGCAGATTCACTGCCATCTTTGAATGAGTTAGGTCCGGTAACTCTCTCCATTTGTCTACAAATTGCTGTTATGTCCACCTAGAGATCTATTTAGCTTTTCCCAGTACTGGTTCTGATCCTATGAAGGCCGTTGCGGCCGTCTGCTTCGCAAGGGCATCAGCTCTTTCATTGCCTTCATATCCTTTATGTCCCCGGATCCAGATCAGTGTAAGTTTATTTTCTCTACCTACTTTTGTGATTAGTTCCTGGCAGTTACATACTGCCTTGGATGAAAAACGGCTAGATTCAACAGCTTTCAAAGCCACCCGACTGTCCGAGAATGTTTTAATTGCCTTTCCAGTTTCTATCCATGAGCCACTGTGCAGTCATATCAATGACTTGAACTTCAGCCTTAAAAATGACTTGCATGTTTGCCTAGGAAACATTTAAGCTAACCTCACCATTTTTATTCCTGGCAGCGGCTCCTGTATGAGCACTGGTCATGAAGCGGTCAGTGAACCCACTATTATCTGTTGTTCTCAAATGTTCCGAGTTTTTGGCCCATTCATTCCTCTCTGGTAGCAGGACGCCATAGGCATGGTAATAGTTTTGGTAGGCATAACATGTAATGGTAGACCCAACACACTGTCCCGCTCATCGACGTTTTTCAGCCTGTTGGGCACCATATATGATGATCGCCTGCGGATTGTTGACCACCGCCTTTGTCAATATATACGTAGCCCATCTGGTCGCCCTCTCCAGTACTATTTGGAGAGGTAGCAAATTTAGAAAACACTCAAGCGCTACCGTGGATATAGTGTCGAAGGCGGCACTAATTGCCAGACACGCTTGTCTCTGTAACGTGGATAATTTGATTCTCGCGGAGCTTTGAAAGTTCTTAAAGTACCAAGCTACTGCTCCATATGTCATCATTGAGCTTATGACCGCATTATTTAGCCAGTGTATTTATTTGGGATGATTGTCATAAATGCGTCTGCAGGTCCATAGTAACACTTTCACTTTTGCGGCAATTTTATACAGATGTTTATCTAGGGTATTTTCCAGATACTTCTCTGTATTCGCAGTTTCTCCTGAGTGAAGGTGGTCTTAGGTTTTCCAGCCTTTTGTGCCTCGTGAACGATACTAGAACTATTTTGTGCGGGTTATCTGTAAACCCTTCACACCAGTCAGAGACTACAGTTAGCATTTATACATTCAGTATATATATATGGCACCTCAGTGTTATTATTGGTCAAACCATTCAAAATTTGAACTTCTATCCAATCAACGCGCGGGTGCGATAATCGTGTACGGAATGTAATTCGGTGCCATATTCAGGAACGGAATGTAATAAATACTTTTGCAGTATAAATATTTTCCTCCGAAGGCTTCAAAGAGTATGGTAGAAGTTCGGAAAGGATGAGAGGTGTCTTTTAAAAACAAGCGTCTTCAAACATGCGTTTGTAGTTAATACTGTTAACTTCACGCATGGCCCTTCGCTCGCTTCGCTCGCTCCGGGGTGCAATCAAACAAAACTAACTCAAACTAACCCAAACAAAACTAACCCAAACTAACTAAAACTAACCAAAACTAACCCAAACTAACCAAAACTAACCCAAACTACTACAAATTAAAAAAAAAAGAAACAAACATACCCTCAAAAAAAAATTAAAAAAACGCTTGCCACTGACAGGAATTGAACTCGGAGGCAAACCGAAGCATCGCCAGGCTTGCTAAAAATGATCCACTGAACCGCAAAGACATGCTGCTGAATAAACCGTTTGAAACGGAAACCCCTATTTACATACTTAGTTTTAGTATATATTATGTCATTGTATTAATTTCGTTTATAGAATATAGTTACAATTTGTATTAGGTATATTTTGATAACATCATTTCATTCTTTTCTAAATTGTTGTTCACATATACTTATAACACTCAGTAAATAATATTTTGGTTTGTTTAGTCTACATAAAAACTAATAATTTATTTGAAAGGCATAGGTGATTCGTATCACTGCGTGTTAAGCTTATGTAACCCGATCCGGGAGATAAAAACGTATATTTACGGGTTTTGTTAGATCATTATTTTTGACCTGAGAGTAGTCAGTTGAAATAAAGCTAGCAATAGAACTCGACCGCTGTTTGATTTCACTTTGCCGTTACATGTTATTACATTCCGTAAGTGCATATGGCACCGATTTACATTCCGTACACGCATATGGCACTCGAAGTTTGATTGGTTGAAATTTCAAATCCAACCAATGGGATAGTGCTAGGTGCCGTATACATTTACGAAATGTATAAATGCCTACGGTTATTACCTCTTGCAACTCCTCTGAGATAGTTCTTTGCGAGTTGCTTCTTATAATAAGTACTACTAAATCATCCGCGTATGCCTGCACCTACATATCCCACAGCGGGAGGACCGCTAGCAGCCCATCCATCAGGAGAGACCACAGAAGGAGCGACAAAACCCCACCCTGCGGACATTCCCTAACAGCCCACATACATACTCCTGACCCAGTTCCTTATCTGTGGTTCAACACCTCTTTCTGCTAATGCTGTGTAGAAGGAATTTGGTAATGCATTATAGAATGATCGTTCAATGTCTAAGAATACACCCACCGCGATACTCTCGTCGTTTAACGCTTGTGTTATGTTCGGACAAGGTTGTTTAGTGCTAGTTCTGTAAATTTTCCGGTTTAATACGTGTACTGTTGAGCATTTAGTGGATGCTCACAAAGTGTACCCGTTCTAATGTGCACATCCAGTATGTTTTCCATGCATTTCAACAGAAAGGACGCCAGACATAATGGTTTACATGAGTTAGGTGGGATGTACATTACTCTGATTTTTCTCAAGCTGCTAGGTATATAATTACTCGTTGGGCTGGCTCTAAAAAGATTAATTAAGAACGGTATTAATACCTCCAGACCGTTTTGCAGCAGTGCTGGAAATATATCGTACTCGCCGGGTGATTTAAAAGGCTGAAACGACAGAATAGCATTTTTAACTGTTGGTGCATTAATGATGTTCTTGGGGACAGTCCAGTCACCTGTTTTTTGCAGATTTGACCGGTCCCAAAAAGGCAAAGACATCGTGGGAGCCAGAAGCTCTAACGCTTCTCTGCCCTATTACGTAAAGGATCAAGGATCCGTCGTCGTTTTAGCGATCCTAACTCCTGAACGAGTTCTCTGGAGAGAATTCTATCGATCCTAGCCAGGTGCATCTGTTAAACTCTGGCAGAAGGTTTCCCATGAATGCCTTTTTGCCGACCATCTGATGGCTTTGTTGTAGTTCGTTAGAGCAGTTCCGCATTGATCCCATGTATTTTAAGATCCTTTAAAGTCACCACTATGCTATATTAGCCGCTTTTGACTGGTGGATTTACGTTACTTTCTCTTTCCAGTCAGTTTATTCCATCAGGTCTCGATAGTCCAGTGTAAGATTCTGCGTTTGGAACGTAGGCGATTCGCGTTCAATTCCCATCGGAAGCAAGACATGTTTTCTTTATTTTTTTAAGGTTATATGTGTTTCTTTTTATAAATTTGGGTTAGTTTCAATTAGTTTTGTCTGCATGGTTGCGCCCCGAAGCGAGCGGAGGGCCATGGGTGAAAAGTTAACAGTACTCAAAAGTGACGTTAACCCACCTATCAGAAGCGGCTAATATAGCATAGAGACGTAGGATTGTATTATGCTGATCCCATATGCCGGTCTCTTTGGCTCGATTAAAGAGTTTACGAACCTCCTTCCTTTTTTGTCAAGGGAGTTGTTCCACCAGGTGATTCCTCTGTTATCCCTTTTAGACTTGAGTGGGTAGTTTTCGTGATAAGCCGTATTTATGGCTGACCTCAGTTGCTCCGAAGCCAGCTCAATCTCGACACGATTTGATATCTAATAGAGGTCCGCATCTACTCATGAACGGTGCCCAATCAGTGTACACAGGGTCCTTGTATTCAATGATGAATATTTCACAAGTTTTCGGATTGGAGAGAATATGTCTATGATCAGAGCACGCTCTCATGACACTATCCACTCTGAGATTCTTGTGGATAAGAGATTATATAAAATAGGTAAGTCAGGGAGAAAACGACTGGGTTGGCCTAGCAGAAGCACGCATATACACGCAGAGAATAGAGAAAGTCTCGACGAACAAAAATAAATGTTTTAAAGTGTATGAGTATATAGAGGGATACCAGCAAAAATATCCTTGATACCTAAGGCATTCAAACCAAACCGCTTCATCAATTATAATAATAATAAGGTATGACAATGAACAAAAATATGTTAATATTAGTAGTTCCCATGACTTTTCAAGTGCTTACCTCTAATATACATTCAAATTTATATAAAAGGCAATTATGCTATATATTGTTCGATAAATTATTCCACATTTGAACTGCAACAAATCAAAATGATTTTTGAAAATTTGCTGTTTTGTGTTGGGGTAGTCTAAAGTACCATATATGCCTTGTATGATGTGAACGTTGAAATGTATTAAAAAGCATGTCAACCAAATATGGAGGCTATCCGGTCTATGAGCTTTACGCCAAATTAAAATAGGTAAAATTCATCCCTTTAAATTTACGAAAGTGCAGTATTTAACTGATGCCAATAAAGCGGAGTATTTCAGGTTTTGCAGATATATGTTAGATAAGCTTCAAACAGATAATAATAATTTTTTTAAGCCAACAGTGAACATGACATAATTAGTTTTAATACCCTACATACTCGGTATTGTCGAGGGTGGTGTACATAAAACTGTTGTAGCTAAGCAAAATTATAAAGAAATATTTTAAGATGACTTTGTAACAACAGTTACACCATCTTACATAATAACACAAGTGCTTCCAAAATGACCAGTAATTGTTCAAGAAAATGTGATGCTTAAAGGATATTTTATTTTTTCCATCAAAGTTGACTTCATGGATACCTCTAACACTATTATCTGATAGATACTTTGCATAGATTCAGGATTAAGAAATGGTACCCACTCGTTATAGACTGCCTAATTTTATCAAAAAATAAGATAAATAGTTTATGTAAAAGGGGTCCAAAGACAAATCACACGTGTAAATCCATGAAAAAAACTTCAAAGCCGCCACACACCAAAAAACAGACAGCAAACAAATTATTTAATCTATCCCGATCTGTCTTGCAGCCTGTTGTTTTGAAATGTTCTTTCCGTCGCTGTTCGGTAATTTATAAACCCTGGAAAATTGACAACACTTTAAGTCAAAGCACTTTTTGACGGACGGCCGCAAGTGTGGCGGTTGAAGGCGCGAAAGTGTGCAATTATCGTAAAAGACTGGATTTATGACCTAAGCCAGGTCTTTGATATGTTTAGATTAATAGTACGGGTGCTTCTTACAGTATGAGCAAAATTATATTTATCCATTAGCACAACCAGTGTATTTCCTACAACAGCGTGCTCGTGTAGCGCAAGTTAGCGAGATTTATTTTTGCAGATATTGAGTTGCTATATTTTAGCATTTTCTTAGTCACAAAGTATTGTTGCCGGCAAAAAAATAACACTAATATATTTTTGAAAATATTTGGAGTTCCACAACATTGCTAAAAGCTAAAATGGTGACTATCACGATTTGGATTCATTTCAGCTATCATTATTGATAGGTATATTAAGATATAAATGGAACAGTTTCTATTTTTTCATCAATTTTACCGCGAATTCAGTAGTTCCAACCACAAAAATAAACTTATGTTAGGTAATAAATCATTATATTTGTGTCATAGAGTAGTTTGTTGGTGTTTTTAAAATACTCCGCTGTTTATATTTAAATATTTTAAATGATAATTTGTTTAAGGCGTACACAAAAATAAATGCATAGGTACCATATATAATCTCAAATTTGTGTGTATTGGAGGCTGGTGGTACTGATGAGCTGCTAAAAAATTCATGATGTTCTTGGCCCATATAATGCCAACGATAATTCATGAAGAAATTCCTGAATTAATTTACGAATAAAATGCCCGTGTAAAACTAGTCTTGCAGACTATATCATATTGCTTCGACTCATTGTTGCATATATTCCTAGAAGCGAAGTAGGTACTGTGAATTTCTCAAATAAAATAAACGTATGGACTGTGTTCCATATTTAATCCGTGTGGCTGAAAAAGTTTTACGAATTCAGATGTTAGGAATAATTTCAATGAATACGCCACGATAGTAGAAAGAATCTTCTGTAAAACAATTTCAAAGACGTGTTTATGACACCTGACATATCGCTAACACGGTACCTTCAAGTAAGGTGCCATAAAATCTGACTACCTATATAATATGAGAAAATGTATCTCGAAAAAAAATCGAATGTAGTTTACATATTTTTAGGATCCGTTCCCCAATAAAGCAAACATTTTTTAAACATTGAATTTTATTTTTTAAGGTTATGGGATTGAGGAAAAGTCGAACAAAAAACCTAGAAGAAATCGTACCACATTTACCACAGCTCAACTGGCAGCACTAGAAAAGGTGTTCGAAAAAACGCACTACCCCGACGCGTTCGTGAGAGAAGATTTAGCGTCAAAAGTTAGTCTTAGTGAAGCAAGGGTACAAGTAAGTATTTACGTCTATATCTTACATCGCCCTTGCGATTATCATAATTAAACTACCTCTATACCCTATTTCCTGATGCGAGAGAGCAAAAAAAAAACTAATTTAATATGCAAACCCTTTACAGGATGGTTCCAATACGTGTGCATATAGACACGAAGTGATTTAAACGCAACCTAAAAAATGATTCTCCACTGTTGTTCCCCAAAATCGCAACCAATCCCAAATAAATAAAACGCTTCTATTTATTATTTATTTACTGCAGTTTTATTAACTATAACCCCAAAAATTGTCTGGTTTATATAAAAATAGACGTGTTGTAAATCAAAAACCATTTTACATACAAGGTGCTTTTTAATTGCCTTATTTCAAAGGGCTTTCGTTAAGCCCAAAATGTTCTTATAAACATAATATTGTGGTAAAAATACATACTTATTTATGAACTGAACATCTCTATGAAATTACTGTATCACTTAAGAATTCTATTCTTAATAATATGGCTATTTCCTAAAAATAGAGAGACGTGGGTACCTACTGATCAACATGCATCATTAAGACATATTATGTGAAGCGTCAATAATTGAAATTTAATAATATAATGATATCAATAATCAAGTTGTTATTGAGGGCACAACAAAAAAAATGGACCCATCTCCTATAGGAACAAATAATAAACAAGAGATGTTCTAAACATGAAACGCGTAGTACATAAGTAATATCATAAACCTAGTATGATAATGTAACGAAGATAGCTCACCGATCTCCATATAAGCTTGGTCCGTAAGAAGTCAATCACGGACGAGCTAAGAGAGTAAATCAAATAGTGCATGGGACTGAGAGAAAACCAAGGAAGAATAAGTTTAATACAGTAAGACTTCTTTGAGCTGTGAATGAAAAACCGGGGACCTAAGGTGGTATCTAGTAGCGCAAATTAGAAACCAATTGAAAAGTATTAAAGAGGATTATATTAAAACGACACAACTTCCGACTTTCTACCTTTTTCAGTTGATACACTGAATACGTTCTGCGCTAAACGATATTTTTTAATTCCCCCAAACTGCAGTGCCTTCTTTTAGGTGTTCACAAAAAAGAAAGCGAGAGAAAAGTCAGTGATGTAGTTTAGAATATTCCAAAGAGGGTCTTATCTTGGCCTTATAGAGCAGTAAGAACTGATGAGCTGTATATTTCATAATATTTCCCAAAATTCAGACTTTCTTTCTTTAATATTTATTAGGATTTTTGGGTCACTTTCTATTTTTGTATTGTGCTCAATATTTCACCCTCTGTCTGTCCAAATTATTTGCAATATTAACCTGTAACTCAAATATCGCTAATAAGTATTGTAATTGTAGTTATTTACTTGATCATAAATTAAGGGCATCCAATAATATTCACTTAAAAATATGCATGGGATTTTCTATGCGTTGTATAAACGCATTATATAATCAAAATATGTAATATATAATGGGAAAAATATTGAAAACTTTGATCTTGTTCTTGCGTATATGTAGTTTTTAGCGAAATCCCTTTTCCCTTTCGCAACTTTACGGGGCAATTCAAGAAGAGTAAGCTACTGAAAAATTGGGTGTCATGGTAGGAAATGCCACATATTTGGTTAAAGCCCTGTAAAGTAATGAAAATTTAATTTTTAGCGAAAGTTGAGATTAGCGATTTTTTTGTTGAAATTGTCATACTGTACTAATCCATAGGCAAATATGAAAAAATAAAATTGACGAATTTCGCATATCGCTGAAATTTTCAGAGATACAATGATTTTTCGATAGAAACTTATTTTTCTTGAATTTGGGCTTGCCATTCTTTGGAAACAAAAATTCTTGCTAATATCGGTTCGTTATACCTGCGACGCGCGACTAACTTAACTGGACGGCGGGAGGTTCTGGACGCATTTAAAATTGCCGCTCAAAAAGCGCGTAGCTCGCTTCCCTCTCGCCACAGAGTTTGTTGTAGAGACAATTAGTGACTGATAAGTTGTCAGCTAGATCACATCGCACGTTTCGCTGTGAGACCAATTTGTCGATTTTTTACTGTTCAAGTACATATTCGTGAGTTACCGATAACGTCCTAGTTTGCCCATCTATTGAGATTATTACATATTGCGTTGACAATAGTTAAAGGTAAGTATTGACTGATATTTTATGTAATTTGTTTCTAGTTGCGAGGCATTTATTGAGGCAAAACTTATTATTTTATAAAAATGGTGGCTGCGGGAGGCTCTGGATATCTGTCCTGTGCGTCCCGCCATTGTCCAGACCGTCCCTATAAATCTTTTTTTTGTTGTTGCAGAATATGCCTAGAAAACATAAACATGTCACAGACAGATATTTTTCCGCCAATAATATATGCAACGCAAGATGTCATATCCGATCGAATGTCAATCAGAAAAAGTGCCGGACATCATAATGTTAAAAAATCTACCTTAGCCAAAAGCAAAAGAAACTGGTATAGAAAACACAACATTTTCTCCAAATTTCGTACACAGGTGTTTTCGCAAGAAATGGAGTCAGGGCTCAACAAGTATTTAAAAAATTGTGCAGACATATTTCATGGTTTAACACCGAAGGCCACCGGTCGACTAGCATATGAGTTTGCAAAAAAAAAATAATACGAAAGCACCGGCTTCTTGGGAAACGAATAAAATGGCTGGCAAAGACTGGTTTACTGGGTTTATGAGTCGGCATCCTAATTTATCAATATGAACTCCCGAAGCAACGAGTCTTGCCAGAATAACAAGCTTTAATCCAACAGCTGTACGAGACTTTCAGAATAAGCTAGAGAACGTTTTGAGGAGACATACATTTCAGGCATCCGATATATTAAACTTGGACGAAACAGGTGTAACGACGGTCCAAAAAGTTCCAAAAGTTATAGCAGAAAAGGGGCAACATCAGGTGGGACAAGTTACTTCTCGAGAAAGAGGGGAATTGGTGACCCAAGTTGGAATCATTAGTGCAAATGAAACAGCTCTTCCGCCTGTTTGGATATTTCCAAGAAATTTTTTTGATAGGAATAGAATGAGTATGGTGCTTTGGGCCTAGTTCACCAATCCGGTTGGATGACGAGAGAAAATTTCCTTAAAGTCTTGGAACATTTCGTTCTTCATACTCGGTGTTCTGTTGACCGTAATATGGTTCTTATTATGGACAACCGTGAATCGCATTTATCTGTTGAAAGTATTGACTTTTGCAAAGCGCACGGAGTCATAATTTTAACATTACCATCCCACACATCAAATAGACTCCAGTAGTTGGATAAAACGGTGTTTGGCCCATTCCAGAAATTCTTTAATCAAGGATGAGTGGATGGTTTCACACCCTGGAACAACATTATCGATATATGATCTACCCGAAATTGGCCTTAAAGCTTGGAATCGAGCGGCTACTCCGTCAAACATAAAATCAGGTTTCCGTTCTACCGGCATTTGGCCCATAGATAAAAACATCTTTACTGAAGCCGACTTCATGTGTTCATATGTCATAAATAGACCTTTACCAATATCAAACAACTTATCAGATTCTGCCACAGGTTCCTCAGCTACCACCTCGAACTTAACCAACTCTCCCAAAGCAGGACCGCCAAAGCAAAATTATGATATCACTATAGAAAATATCGAGGGAAATAACTATACTTCCCCGTCAAAAATTCAGCCCCACCCAAAAGCTCCAGAAAAAAAGGTGACAACCAATCGAGGGCCTCAAAGGAAAAGATCAATTATAGCAACAGATACTCCGGAGCGCGATGAAATAGCGAACAAAAAAAATAATGGACAAAAAGTGCTGAAAGTAGATAAAAGGAAGGTTAATGTAGTGAAAAAGAGAAAGTATTTGTAGATTCTTCATCTTTATCATCATGTGATGAAGAAGATATCTGTAAAGACTCACCTTCGGAATTTGAACCAGAAAATCCAGAGCTTGATGATATTCCTAAGAACTTTAAATATCTTGGTGCTGGAAACTTTGTTATTTGCAAAGTTTTTGATAAAAAATCTGTTAGAAAATTTGTAGCGAAAATAGAAGAAAAACTAGAAGAAGGTTATAATGTTATATTTTTGCGTAAACAAGTTGCTTCCAACCGGTTCAAATATTCCGACGAACCAATGGCTTTATTTTCGTTTGAAGACATAATTCTTCTGTTGCCAAATCCCATAAAAGACAGAAGCTCTAGATATATGGACGTGATTTATTTTAATGTTGATTTAAGTGAGCATAGTCTTTTTTAGTCCTAGTATTTTCTTTTGTGTCTGTGTGAAATCTTCTTTTATGTTTTTAGGTTTTTTATTATTATTTTCGTCAGAGTTGAGTAAACATTTATGTAAAAATCATTAATACAACATCATTTTTAGCAACCAAACTAGCTTCCTTTTAAATAAACGTACATTTTTATTTTTTTTTTAAATTAAATACATATTATTAAAATGGCTTTTTATTGTGTTCTGACGGTCCCGGTTGGTTGGGAGGGTCGGGACAATATGCAAGTAAATAAACTAATATATACAACTTTTTTCCTAATCTTTATTAATGTATCCAACATGTGTTTTCTATGAGGATATACGTTTATCTAAGTTAGGGTTAATTCGATATATTAATTAAAAGAGTATATTTTTTTAACCATGCGTTAATTTGAAAAATGTCCAAACCCTCCCCGCTCTCCCCTACGCTTGAAAGTGGAACTTAATTTTTGGTACAGAGCAATATTGCTAGACTCGAAAAAGACGAGTGGCCAAAAGATGCCACATATTGTGAAAAGACGCTCGCGCTACCAAATATTAAAATATTTTCGGCTATACTTGCAGCTTTACCCCTGACTACTGCGGAGAATGAAAGAACTTTTTTGAATAACGACGCCTAAAAAATTATTTGCGAAATTTTTGCTCCGACAAAAAGCTAGATGGATTAACACTCTTTAGAGATGTATGACTCCAACAGTAGACTCTACTTTAGATCAATTAGCAGAAAAGCCTGGTAAACTTAAATTAAAATCAAACTGCACTAAGAAATATGTTTATAATTTTTTAATTTAGTTTTGTTTTGTAAAAAATAAAATTACTAAAAGGTTTAAAGAGAGAGCGCTTTTCGTTGTTACTGTCCTTACTCCTTAAGTCCATAAAATAGGCACAATTAATTTCAGATTGAAACCCTCCCGAAAAAAAAATCTAGAGCAGGTCAAACGACTTTTGTTGAGATTTTTTTTTATTTCAAAACTAATAGAGATATTTCCATTCAAAGAGTTAGCTAGATTACCCTGTACAAGGAAGGATATCCAAATAAAAGTGAACAGGCCGTATAAGTTTTTTATTTTTAAATATTGAAGAAATGTTAAATATGAATGTTTCAGGCTAGCAATTTGGATTATTTACAAATGTTCATAAACATATTGGTTTTAATTTTGCTGATCTAATTTTGCTGCTCGATTATTATTTTGCCACCAACGTATTGCATATTTGGCTTATCCATGAAATAAATTTGCTGATCTAATTTTACTGATCGATTAACCAAAATATTGAATATTTTATTGAGCAATTAAATACAAGCCTTTTAAAAATGTTGTGTGTTCAAGCTGGAAAGATGCATTATCGATGAATTTTTTTAACTTTTAGTATGAACTGCGATATACCATCCCTCGACGGCTTGCTATTTTACTTCGTCAATTTTGATCCGTCTCGTTAAACCCTCCTGCGACTACTCAAGATTTACCTAAAACTACTGAATAAAGAAGTCTCTGAGCAGTTACTTTAAAATAATTTCGATTACTATGTCGCTGAAAATTAAAACTAATTATAATAATACAGTAGATTATTGCTCCAACTACTTGCAAAAAGCGTCACGAATATTATGGTTTATAGTGGATTCAATTTTATTCTTAACTACGACTAATTTCAGGAATATGTTTTCCTTATACATATTCGGTATCTGAAACTCTATACTTAGATGGGGCTCCCAAAGCACATATGGCACTTTTCACAATTTATAACGCTTTTGATGCGTCCTTGATGGCATCGTCGTTCGTCTTTATCATATTAGTATTCAGAATATTCCACCAAATTAAGTTAATAATTTTGCTATATGCTATATTCATATCTTTATTTTATGAGTGAATTCCATATTTGGATTTTCACAAATACATAACCTGAAAACGCTCAAAAACCGTGTGAAGTATCTGCCAACTATGGAAATTTTTGGAATTAACATTTTAAAATAAAATTATTTAAATAAGTTGATTGTATCTCAAATTTATATATTTCTGATATATTTTCTTTCAGGTATGGTTTCAAAATCGAAGAGCTAAATTCCGAAGAAATGAGCGAAGCCTAAGCCTCCAGAACTCTCCTAATTCTAAACTATCAGCAAAAGCTCCCTCCGCCATAGGAATACCCTTAAAGCCAGATGGGCTGTTAACGGAAAGAGGGTTACCGTACCAAAACTCTCCTAGTCATCCCACCTCAGATCTGCAATATGTCATGCCATGGAAATGTACTTACGCGCAATATAACGCGGACAATATTTATTCAAATAATCTAAATAGTTCTAGTTGTACCTTATTTTCGTCAAACGCATTTAATTATAGTTCTAGTGTATGTAATAGATTAGATATGTCAGGCTTTAGGTATAGGCAAGAGTTTAATGTATGATGTTTTTAAATAAAAGGACCGAAAAGTGCTGTAGTTAATTTTTTTATGATTATGATGAAAGTATCATGTCTAATCGCCATAGAGTGATTATAATAATTGTTAAACAGCTAATAATCTTGACAATCTAAGAATATGACGTATTTTCGTAAATTACGACTTACTTTTGTATTATTTATTAATATTTTATTATTTGTATTCAAAGATACAAGCCGATGTTTTTTATTCATATTTCTCAGTTACTTTTCCCAAACAATTAATCTTGTATTATACCTAACTCTTTATTTAACATTAATTTCAAACTTTTCGCAGTCACCCGAAACCTACAAACAAGTTTACCACAACAATAATTTACTGTATTATATTATAATTAGTTTTAAACTTCAGCGCTAGTTTACAAATTCATAAAAAATAATTACGCAAATATCTACCACTACTTCGCGTTTTTAGATTTCTCATGTCATAATTTTATGTGAGAACGTAACGGAATGTGAGATAAAAAAAACTATATTGACAAATTACACAGCAGACAAACCTAGAAATAGTAAATAAATTCGGTATAAAGCATTCTGGCAATGTGGAATTTACTTACACAAACCGAAGTATTATGGGCAGTAGCGTAACTAAGGGCCCGCAGTTTACTTAATATATGGTACTACTACTACTATAATACTACAGTACAGCGGCACGCCTCCAACCCACGTTATTGATCATTTCAATGTATAGTCTACCTCTACCTCAACTCAACATTCGCGTCTAAGTACACGAAAGTGTGAAGCTTGACGCATGCGTACGTGCTAATTCAGAAAATGCAAATATTTTTTAAAGTTGTTTTTTCTTGATTCTGGACATGCCTTGGGTTAGTTTTGTTTGATTGCGCACCCGCAATGACCGAAGGGCCATGCGTGAAGTAAAATATTAGAACGACTTAAAATGCTATTGCTTCTGACCTTTGACAAGGGACTCCCTTCCCTCGTCAAAGCTTGTGACACTTCGGTCACGTATGCGCAGATCTGAAGCTGGAAACTTTGGTGTACGGCATATCAAGGCTCAATAGCAGAAATTGCGACACCGGCACCGTTTTGAATGGGATTTCTACTAACGAAGACGTCAAAAATGACAAGATGACCACCCAAGTGCTGATCGGGACTAGAATAAATTAATGTTTTTCAATAAAAAAAAAACCTGCAAAATAGAAAAGATAGTATAAAATACACGTTTTAAAAGACATTTAGTGCACTCGTACGTTGCGAAACTCTCCGCATGCAAGTCGTTTCCTAATTTCGTGATCGTGCGAAAAAATATGGTATTTTAAAACTAGTATCTTAATATACTATTTGCGCAGCTCGCGATTAAATTTTGCAGTGATGCGCAGAAGAAGATTATACATTGAAATGACCAATAACATGGGTTGAGGCTTGTCGCTCTGCTGTAATTTATGTCTAGGGGCTGCACCATACCTTTGAGCCGTCAACTGTTTTCATGTACTTCGCGATATAACCAGTCGTCAGTATGTGCTCTGGTGGTCTAGAGATCTGCAGGGTTGGTCTTCACTTCGACGACTCGGGTTCAAACCCGTTTTTTTTTTTAAGGTTATATTTCTAAACAGGTTTTTTCTTGATTTTGGGTATGTCTTGGGTTAGTTTGGGTTGGCACCTGGTTAGTATTTTTTCTTGAGCCCCCGTAGCGAGCGGAGGGCCATGCGAAAAGTGAATTTAGGCAACCCACATTACTATGCTCAGAGTTATGGTGCAGCCCCTAGATTCTTATTGTGCTGTAATGGTATATATTTGGAGAAATCGCCCCCATAGGGCCCCAGGCGCTAGCGTAGCAAAAAAAGATCTAAACTAAAACATAATACTTTAACCTATGAACCTCATAATACATAAGAATACCCAGCCTTCCCTTGATGCAAATATTGCGACGAAAGGTGCTTTTCAACTTTGAAGTTGATTAAAACATGGGAGTGATAGACTAAATGCTTTAGCTATGTTACATATTGAGAGTGCTATGGTCGAACGAATTCCAGATTTTAATGAAAAAGTTATTGGTGGGATTTGAAGTTACGCCACTGATTATAGAGCGCCGAACATGAGTGGTGGCATATACACTATTCTAACTACGCCCATGGCTCTGACGTCACCGTTGACGCACACATAGGGGTGCATTTACATTAGAGGAAAGGAAATTTCCTTTATTAACCAAAACAACAGAAAGAAGGAAATAAAATTTATCCTGATCAATGTTCATACTTTGGCTGAGGTGAAAATATCATTATAACGGCATAAAACTATTATTAAATTACACACAAAACGACATTACTTATATACCTACAGGGTGTCTTAAACAGCGTGTGCCACTATTGCTATCTCTGAAACAGTAAGTGCTACGAGGTCGGTTAAATCAGAGAAAATTTGCCTTTTTTGATACCCATTCAAGATCCGTCTGCATTGTTGTCAATGTCCTGTTAGTTTCTGAGATTTATGATAAATGCCGTAAAATAATATGAATTTTTCGAATAAGTGAGATACCTACGTCATTGATTTTGGGACATGAGAAGCTCGTAAAATCTGAAATAAAAAATACAGGTCCGTATTTAAGAAAATTAAGTTGATGGTGGTGGCCCGAATATGAAACGCCGGAAGTGAAATTTGAAGGCACCATGTTTGTAGGGCGGAAAAAATATAAAACTTTTGAATTTAGACTATGTCTCGAAAATATTTTTAAGCATTTTTCATAAATCTTAAAAACTAACAGGAATTTGACAACACTGTACACGAATCCTGAATGCGCATAAAAAATGCAACTTTTCTCTAATTTAAACAACCTCATAGCACTTACCGTTTCAGAGATATCAATAGTGGCACACGCTATTTAAGACACCCTGTATAGGTAGGAGAAAGAGGGGTAAGATGACGAATCGGTCAAGATGACGAATTGTTTAATCTCGGAGACTGATATATACTAGATAGCTCCACGTGCCATGAATGGTCAAATAATCTATTTGTCCCTTGTAATAAGTGATTTTTCTCCGCAGTAAATATTTTCTTTAAAGTTACCTTATTTCAATTTTCGGTACTTTTGCAGGGTATTTCCGTTATTAGTGCAGATAGAGGGATGCGGTTGTCGCAATACTTCGCTACTTTTTTGAGAAACGAAAGATGCCGCTTACACAATTTTCATGGCCGTCTTAGTTTTTAAGATACAGGGTGAAATTGAAAATTTCCTATTTTCGGACACCCCTCGTATCTCGGTTATCTTATAACCTTTCGAAAAGGTAAAAACGGAAACCTACATAGTTCTTTACGTAGAAACCAGTGCCGTACTAGTTTTTTTTTTTCTAGAAGGCTCCGTTTCTCAGAAATGAAACCACTTGGTTTTTTAAATGGAACACGTGATCATAATTGATTAAAAACAATAGAATGTCTTGACAACAAATCAAACTTATTTCGGAACAGTTCCTCTTTATTTGAAGCAAGAAATAATTCTTTGTTTACTAATTTATTCAAAATATAAATTTTCATATTAGGTATCGATTAAGTATATTAACTAACACTAATTATAAGAAAGAATTGTTTCCATTTTATTTATTAATCATAAATACTGTTCAAAATGGTTGCCGTTTTTCTAATAGCATAGTCACACATTTTTGTAACTCTTCGTAGAGCGTTTAAAATTATTAATGAACGGCCCTGCAAAGACTGAAAAGCCAAATGCATGAAACCCCAAAAAAATCTAATAAAGAGAGATCGGAGGATCGTGGAGGCGACCTTATAGGTCCATTAGTGGCTATCCATCTATTGGGAAAATTATTTTTTAGAAAAGGACGTACTATCTGAGCATTATGAGCAGGTAGTCCGTCCTGTTAAAAATATATATTATTTACCTGAAATAAGGGGACATTATCTAGCAACTGAGGCACAACATGTAGAATTTCCAGCAGATAACGGTTTACGGAGAGACCTCCTTCATAAATGCAATTTACGCTATTTGTTTTTCCATAATAAAACAAGCAACACTAAACCCAAAACGTCCTTGTTGTTCCCGTTCAAATATGACGTAGTGATTTTCTTGCGACCGTGCTACGTAAACCAATGGCAAAAAATTAAACGTCATTCTGGATCTCCTGTATGTAAATGATGTACGATTTTTATTTTATAAGAACGAAATTTATATTTTCTTAATATTGTCTGTGCCCGAGCCATGGGCACACCGACGTCTTTCGCAATACATGAGCTCGAAGACTCCGCTTCTACCTACACAAGCTAAAATGTTAACCTCGTCGGTTTCCCGGTTCTCCTTATTATAGGAATTTGGCCGAGGCAGCATAAAGAATCCATAATTTACTAAATTTGTCTTTATTCCGAAAAAGATATCGGCGGGGCAAATGTTGCCTTCTTTCCGGAAACCTACGTAGAATAAAACCATAGTATATTGTATAACTAGTAGGAAAAGCAAAACATTCCTGGACGACTGCGACTGTCGTAATTTCTGGAAGAGGCGCAGTCGAGGCCAGCAACACACGAGTCGAGGAATGTGCTTTTTCTACGAGTTGCACATACTATTTTTTTATCCGATCGGAATTACTTATGTATCTTAAAAACTAAGATGGTTATGAAAATTATGAAAGCGGCATCTTTCGTTGCGAAAACTGCATCCCTCTATCTCCACTAATAAAGGAGATACCCTGCAAAAGTATCGAAAATTGGACACCCTGTGCGTGCACAGGTTATGGAGTTTTCTTGAAATACTTGTCTATTTTTTTCTGTAATTCAATTTATTTGTGTTGACGAACCCGCCAAGCGGACAAGATGGCGAGATCGTCGTCTTACCCGATCTATGTAGATATAAATATTTTAAAATAAAGTGTTATGTTTGATTTGTAGTGAATAAAGAATATTGGGAGAAACTTATCAACGAAAGCCGAACTGGCAGAATTGGCCAAATGAAAAGATGAGCAGCCCCGTCTCCAGGGGTGAGGCGGCGAGGCAGCCGCCTCGGGCGGCCGATTTTTAGGGGCGGCCGTTTTTATTTTTTTTCTATACTGTTTTAATGTGATTGTATGTAACACGATAAACACTCTCGCAATTAATATTTCAAATTTTTTTTTCGGTTTCATTACAGAAACGGTTAGAGGGATCCACGTACATGTTACCCACGTACAAATATATTTTTTTTAAATCGCATACAGGGTGTTAAAACCACAATTTTTCCCAAAAAATCCCCTATTTTCGAAATATTTCGGTGCAGCAAACTCTTGCGATTTTTTAGACCAAAAACTCGAACTCCGCGCCCCCAAATACCCCTCTCTAGAGTACCCACATCAAAATTTATTTTTTTCGAAAATTATTTTTTCGATTTTTTCGTTTTTATTACAGAAACGGTCAGAGGGATCCACGTACATATCACACACGCTCAAATAAAAAATTTTAAAACACATACAGGGTGTTAAAAATAGAAATTTCCCCAAAAAATACCCTATTTTCGAAATATTTCTAAACAGAAAACTCGTGCGATTTTTCAGACCAAAAATTCGAACTTCGCGCCCCCAAATACCCCTCTCTAGAGTATCCACTTCAAAATAATTTTTTTAAAAGAAATATTTTTCAAAATGTTTTCCCTATTTTTATTACCGAAACGATTAGAAGAATCCACTTATATATCACCGACGTACAAATAAAATTTCCAAAATCATATACAGGGTGGTAACGCCATACATTTTTTTTTTAAATTTACCTTTTTCGAAATATTTCAGTACAGAAAATTCATATGACCTTTTCGACGCGAAAATCGAACTCAAAGGACCCCCCCCCCCCATAAGATATTGGAAATATCACCCCCCTACGAAATTCCCTATTTCGTGCCGAAATCTAAATTTTTCTTCAGATTTCGGCACGAAATAGATTTTGAGACAAAAATTACATTTTACCGAATATCTACCTTATTTGAACTCCTATCGAAAAACTTTATAGGAACTTCTCGATCGACCTTTAAGGTCTATTCATGCTAGACCGAGGACGACACGAGGCGAGCCCGTAAAAGAACAGGGTGCCGTCCGAGTTTAGTATTCATGATACACACACCGACCGTCGACTCGGACGGCACCCTGTT
>MU186250.1:952-25039 GCA_016904865.1 Pissodes strobi | reverse complement strand
CGCGCGCGCGACACGCACGCGACAGTCTAAAATTCCTAGGTAGACGGGGCGCGCGCGCGACGCTAGCGCCGCCTGTCCGCGGCGCGTCACTACTCGTCTGCTGTCGGTTTTCGACGGCAGATCAAAGAAAGAGCGATGCGCAGTGTGGACGGGTACTAGTAGCGAGACGCGTAGCAATCGCGCGAGAAATCAGTGAAGAAGTGCAATGAGAACTTCTATATGCACCTCAAGATGCTCTGCGTACTCTATTCATATTCGCTCTCCGCGCCACTGTCTGGATTAAAATTTAGCGATTCTGTTTCAGATTCCTCTTCCCAAATTTGCTCAAGCTCTTTATCTGATAAACCTGAGAGCTCTCTTATTTTCCCTACTCATTGTGCTCAAATATACCTACTATTTATTTAGAGAAAAAACCGAAAAACAAAGCACAAGCAATACGCTGTATACCCGACAACAGCTTGGTGAATACTGACGTGTTAAAGGTTAAAGCCTGTATATAAAAGTAATTAAAAATTTTGCGCGCTATTGTGCGACTCCAAGCTCCTAGTTAACTGATAAGCCGCCGCCGCGTGTTTCCCGATCTCAACTACTATTTTGGTCGTTCGAAAATATGCGTCTGCCGCAAATATGGTAGTCAAAGAAATGCGCGTTCTGGCGTCTCCCGATGTTAAAGGGTTAATAGAATGCATTTGAAAGAAAATATATTGTAAACGACTAATTTTTAGTAACACGTTTTATTTCGCCAATACACCTTCGCCAGTACAGTTATCATAATACTCTGCTATCGTACAATAACTATATCTACGCCTTATTTCTAATCTATCTATATACTCCGTATTATATAACACCGATTCAATTCTACTGCAGCGCCATTCGTTTTTCAGGGTTGTCACGTCCAATTTCGCCTGCATAAAATACGCTCTCTCATAGTTCGACCATTCATGAATATCGCCCAACTGATCAATTTTGCCGCCGCCTGCCCTTGCCCTTGACCCCATACAGCCCGAACTGCAAGCGGAGTCCGCCCTATCGCTACAAGCATGCTCTACTACCGCCTGAGGAACGCTCTCACCTGATTTTTCGCTCTTCTTGTTGCCCTTGGTACCGCGAGTACCAACGGCCGCCCTTTGTTTCGTCGCCTTTACCATTTCGGCCGCCTTTTGCTTCGCCGCCCTTGCCATTTCGGCCGCCACAATCTGCTGGATACTAGTTGCCAAACCGCCTTTCAACAGCTTATGTACCATGGAGACTGTTTCGTCTTCCATCGCCGAATCGCCTTCGCCGTGTTCACCGTCGCTTAATTCCAACTCGTAATCGAGCTCTAACTCGTCACTTCTGCCTTCCTCCATAGGAAATCACTTGAAAAACGCCTTTTAAACACCAATGCCAATAAACACAGTTAAAATACGGCACAATTTTTACAATAATCACTAATTAATTAGCACACACTTGTTTATTATTATCGTGAATATCTGAAAAATCGCCAAATGTCAATCCACTGTCAAGGATAGCAACAAACGCCAGCCTTTTGTTATGAGTTTTTGTGATATCGCCACTCACAAAAAAAGAAGAAGTTGCCACTGCGATTTAACTCGCCGAAATTGCGTATTTCACCGTTCTCCACAACAAATAACACAATACGTAGGTTATCCCGACTTCTGATCTGTAAACGACTAATTTTTAGTAACACCTTTGTTTTCTTATAAAGACAATGGTAACACGTTTTATTTCGCCAATACACCTTCGCCAGTACAGTTATCATAATTACATAACGCCATGAGTCGACTCTGCTATCGTAAAATAACTATACCTACGCCTTATTTCTAATCTATCTACACTCGCCGGCATAAAATTCCGCCACCCTGAAATTTTGGCCAAGTTTGATATTTTATAACTTTTTTATTTTTTATCCGATTTTCATGATTTTAATATCAATTTGTAGATCCGTTTATTGTGTTTTTCTTCAATCACTTTATAAAGTAACATTTTTCGATTAGGCTATATTATACAGGAGTAAATCAAACTGTTGTTTTTTGTCGTAACTTCAAAACACTCTGTAGGAAAATTGAGGTGGCTAATTTTATTTACATACTGTTTCTTGTAATCACTGATGTATTCTAAACATTTCGTTTTTTGATTTATTCCATTATCTCATTTATGCTGCGAGCTGCAAATTTTTAAATGAAACGCAGATTTGAAGCCAATTTATATTAAGAAAAACAAACACCAGGTATATCATAAAGTTAATAATTAACAAAAACAATTTTAATAACTTGTATTTCCTCCTCTCGCAGCAATGACAGCTTGCAGTCTTCGTTGCATCGAATGAATAAGGTTAGTTATTCTTTCTTGAGGAATAGCCTCATAATCGTAAGTCTTGCAAGGTTTGTGGTTGCACAGGACGACGACGAACAGCTCTTTTAAGTTGATTCCACAGATTGTCGATTGGGTTGAGATCCGGGCTACATGCGGGCCATTCCAATCTTGGAAGTCCAACTTCATCGAGATAATTACTCACTACATGTGCAACGTGAGGTCTAGCATTATCATGCATTAATGTAAATTGGTTCCCAATGAAAGGAGCCAATGGAACAACAACTTCTTGAATGATTTCCTCAATGTAACGGTGGGCGGTTAGAGCTCCATTTTCAACAAATACAAGATCAGTGCGGGCTTCAGTAGAAATACCCGCCTAAATCATCACTGAACCGCCATGATATGAGATTCGTTCTGATATGGTGCAGTCAGCATGTCTTTCATTTCTACGTCTGTATACCCGCTCACGACCATCCGGCGACCTTAAACAAACCCTGGATTCATCTGTGAATAGTATGTTTCCCCACTGTTCTAGAATCCAGTCAGAATGCAATCTTGTAAACCTCAGTCGCTGTTGTCGATGACGAGGAAAGAGTTGTGTACATATTGCTGGCCTTCGTGAATGAAGCCCAGCTTCTGCCAATCTTCTGCGTATCGTTATTTCACTTACATTTACTCGACGAATCATTTGCAAGTCATTTTTTAGACACACAGCAGTAGATCTTCGATCTCTTAAAGAACTAAGAATGACAAAGTGATCATCAGCGGCAGTGGCCATTCTTCTTCTGCCAGAGCCTCTCCGCCTAGTAAAAGTCCCCGTCTGTACTTACACCAGGCATCTCGAACTGTAGACCGCACAATTATCAGAGTCCGAGCGACATAACTTTTGCTACGGCCATCCTCTATTAACGCAACAATTCTACCCACGTCTGCTGGAGTTAATACCATATTGACATACAAGAAATTATAATATTGTCACTGTCAAACATTCGATCACAATAATCGTGTACTTTTCCAATGCCAACGTTGGGTCGGTAATTTTTAACCGAAAGTTTGACATAATTTTTTCTAAAAATAACTTCGTTTTAATTAAAAATTTGCAGCTCGCAGCAGAAATGAGATAATGGAATGAATCAAAAAACGAAATGTATAGAATACATCAAAGATTACAAGAAACAGAATGTAAATAAAATTATCCACCTCAATTTTCCCACAGGGTGTTTTGAAATTACGACAAAAAACAACAGTTTGATTTACTCCTGTATAATATAGCCTAATCGAAAAATGTTTCTTTATAAAAAAAATTGAAGAAAAACACAATAAACGGATCTAAAAACTGATAATAAAATCATCAAAATCGGATAAAAAATAAAAAAGTTATAAAACATCAAACTTGGCCAAAATTTCAGGGTGGCGGAATTTTGTGCCGGCGAGTGTATATACTCCGTATTATATAACACCGATTCAGTTCTACTGCTGCGCCATTCGTTTTTCAGGGTTGCCACGTCCTCGCCTATTTGAACGTCGCACGTCGCCTCTCCAAAATTTGCTTGTTACAATATGCCATTGCGCATGGAGTTGCCCTCTAGTATAGTTAAATAATGTGGGCTCGTTTTCGTTTTGGGTTAGTATAGACAAAACTAAATTCATACTCTGATGCTAATTGATCGATCTGCTATATATTTCTTTCTATATCAAGCGCTGATAACAAGCTAATAAAACAGAAGTAAGAAAATTTGTTGAGCAATGTATAGCTATTCGGCTACCAGCTGTATACCTTCTTTATGGTATCTAATCTGGAACTGTATTACAATAAAGAAATTCTTTCAAAGACCCAAGTTTCTTAATAAAATCCGTAACTTCAGTAGAATAGCCTTGTTTAATAGAATTTCGTGTAACACATAATCATCGATTAAACGATATTGAACCACTTCGTGAGAGGCCTTTGAGGTCAACAAATAGAGGTCATTCTGTAGCCACACCTTACCATACTTACTGTATGGATGAAATGGAAGAAATCGGTGACGAGTATGAAAACTTTACGCACTGCATACCAACAAAAACGGATGTATCTAATTTGTGGAAAAAGAAATTTCAAGATGATTTTGGTGAGCGTACTGAGTAGAGTAGAGTAGAGTAGAGTTTATTCATGATAACAGCAATACAATCAGCTTTTCACAAGTCAACAAAAAGTTATGGTTTAAATACAAATAAATAAATAAAATAGTGACACTAAAATATCACAAAAGTAAGTATTAAAACAAATTACAGTCATAAAACACAAATACATCGGCAAAGTGTGAATACATACACAATCATAAATAAAATAAAATACATAACCTACATAGAGCAAATGTATCATTAAAAACAGCTCGGCAGAGCGTCACATACTTCATCTAATGAAAAGAAAGCACTCCGCGCAAAGATGGCCTTTAAATGTGCCTTCAGCCTCTCAGGCAACATGATCCTGACATCATCCGGTAGGAGGTTATAAAGTCTAACTCCATAGTAGTTAAACCCGGTCTGACCCCGAGTCAGTCTTGTGTGTGCTGTCAGCAGGTTGCACCTATGTCTAGTATCATGGTCGTGGTGGTCTGCATGCGTATCGTAAAAAGTTAAATGGTTCTTAACATACATCACACACTCCAGGGCATAAAGACAGGGCAAGGTGAGAATGCCCAGCCGAACAAATATGTCCCTGCAGTCATCCCGGTAGTTCAAACCACCCACCACTCTAATAGCCCTTCGTTGGAGTCTAATATGTTGCTCAAGTTGGAGGAAACATTGGCTTCTCATAAAGACAAAACTGACCTTTGCTATAAAATAATAACTTTACAGGATAATTATGCTGCAGCTCTTTGTACACCACTTATGCAACGTGAGTTAAAGATACCACAAGCAAATGAAATTATGTTTATCGATGCATCCGGTAAATGTGATGTTTATGACCGTAAAATATATTTTTGTGGTACAAAGTGCGGCGGGAGGATTACCCGTTGGATGTATTTTAGCTAATTGCCAAAAAAATATCTATTTGATCTTGCAGTTGAAGGATTGCTAGAAATAATGCCATAAAAATTCGACCGACAGTTATCTTGACAAATTGCAATTTATGAGACAGGAAAGTGCTAAGAAAACATTGGCCAGAAGCACAATAATAATTTCCCTTATGCATTTTTCATGTAAAGAAGGCGGTCTGGAGATGGATTTTAACGGCGAAAAACGGAATACCACGAGATTTGTCACAAATATTACTCCCTATTTAAGGAAATTTTACATTCCAAAACCGAAAATGAGCTAAACGAAGCCAAACGGAATTTCATTGAAAACTGTACCCATGAAAATTTAAAGAAATATTTAGGCAATCTGCTCACTCGTGAAGAAACTTGGTGTATGCTGTACAGAACGCATTTGAAGTTAAGAGGAAGCGACATTAACAATTATACGGAAGTCATGTTTAGATTACTCAAAGATATTCCTTTGGAGAGAGCCAAGGCATTTAATCTAATTCAACTAAGCGACTATATAATTACGAAAAAAATTATGAAAAATGAAGGTACAGAAGGTACAAACTTTCTGATGCAAGTTTCGAAAATTACTACAGGCAGTGTATATTGGATTTACTATTCAATAGTCTCAAAAGCGGTTGCTACTAGGTATTTACCTAGATTGACAGATGGTAAAATGATTGTCGACCCAACCAGCATGGATTCGTTGGAATTTTCAGTAACGAGTGAAAGTAATGGAAATTGAAAATATTATGTGGGCCTTCAAGCTTGTATGTATACATGTGCAGTGGGTTTTAATGGTAAACATTGCAAAAATCAGGGTGCTGTTTTGCAGAACTACATTTTTTAATCTCAATGAACATTCTCTCCTTTGAAGCCAAACTTCACCTTTATGAAGTCGCAACAGGAAAACGACTAAATAAAGAAGTTTTTCTTCCTCTTCAAAAAGCCGACGATGAAAACAGTAAACCTGGAAGCTGCGAGAAGGAAAACATTCCAGGGCCGCCGGAGTTAATTGAATCCGAGGAACGAGTACAGGAATATGTTGAGACTAGCAATATTTCTTCGACCGAACTTGTGAAAGAAAAGTGGACGGAGCATTACCAACTTGTTTTAAAGAAGATTGAAGAATACCCCCGATAATTTCCTTCCAGCTGTGGAAGCGTACTTGGGGAACTTAAAAAAATATGCCAGTTTCCAAACATCCCTCCTGTCTGGGTTTCATACGGCATCTAAGTATAAGGGGATTGCACGAAGAAGTAACTCTGTAAATACATGCCGCAGAAGGGGCAAAACATTTCTGTGCAACCAACATCGGTGATACGCCGAAAAATGACGTTATATGTTCGGTCGTTTCATGTGGCAACAGAAAGCCAAAAGCAGCAAGATGGTCATCGAATTAAAAAAAAAAAAACAAAGTGCCCCATTCATTACAACAATGTGTTAATAAAAATGTTGCCCTGGGCGCTAACAAATTTAGAAAAAAAATTATTCTTGTAATAGCATGGAAAGGGTTAATATTAATTTTATAGTGTTGCCCAAAAGATGGTCGAAACATTGTTGTTTTTTAGTGTTTTATTTTTCGAACTTTTGAGTAACCCTGTATATTAATTGCTCAAAAATGCCCCTTTTAATCCTTAATTATATACTGTTATATTGTCCTATGGGTGGTTGTCTATTTTCCAAAGTATTTTGTCCTAAAAAAATAGGTATCTTTTGTTTCAAATTCAAAACCCTGTTCTACTTACTTCTATACCTACTACCTACTTTAACAAATACATATTTATATGTAGCATTTAGAACTTGCTTTTTTTGTCCAATATTTACAAAGAATAGGAAGTTTATGTTTAGAAAACAAGAAAACTTCTATTTTTACCAGTATAATCCACTATACACTAGATTTTGGAAAGTACACCAATAAGTATTTTAAATTATCGCAAGAAATTCAAAATAACACAAAATATCTTATTAAAAATTAAGTAAATAACTTTGAGGCAAAAATCCATCTATATACAGCTCTTGATTCCGCAAACATTTTTGCAACGGACACGTCTGCCGTTTACCAAGCGGTTTTGCCTCACTCGTCTGCTGTAGTACTACTCTACTTCGGCTCGCGACGCTCGCGTCTTATGCCGGACGCGTCTCCCGTTTACAAATATGCATCCCGGCCATCCTACCGTAGTAATCCCGACTCTCCCTATTGGCAAGCGGAGTAATCCCGGCCATCCTAGCTTAGCAGTCCTGGTTTTCCTTATTGGCAAGTGGAGCAATCCCGGCTACTAAGTATCCTTCTAAACTAAGCCTGTCTATCCCCTTTGTCGCTGTAAATGGGTGGCGCCCGAGAAAACCGATATACAGGAGGCCGCAAAAGTAAGTAAAGGGCGTTACAAGCCTTTTCCTCCCTTTCCAAAGCAATAATCATACAGTTTGCGTTCACTGGCCTTTAACAAGGCGCTAAACTCGCACGATTATTGCCTTGTTGTTACTAAGGGGAAAAAAACAATGGACCTCTCACAATACCTCAAAAAGTACCTAACAGAGGTTTAGTAAAAAGAAAATGTTATGCCAAGAGTGTTTAATATCAGAAGAAAACAGTCGTCCTCCATCGCGTCAAGAATAAGAAGACAGAAACGCATCTGGATCCATAACACCACGACACACCCTCAGATTTCACATAACATTGTGCCCAACACCAGGGTAAGAATGTTAATGTATGAAGTGGGTTAGACTAAGAAAGAATCTGCAGAATGTGTTTCAATTGTGAAATACCAGGTTAACATACCTGCCAATTGCTAACTAAATAAAATGTTACCAACTATCATTCAAATAATAAACCCCACATCTTTCATTACTTACAAAATCTTGAGAAAATTTCATACTAGCAATTTTGACTACTTCACTTAAGAATTAATATATCCGATAGCGTAGCTACTAGAGCTGTCTTATGTAGCGGCAATTGTCAAAGTAACAGAGGATATTATAGCTCTAATCTGTGGAATTAACACCTCTGCTAATTCCAACGCATTTGATGTTGATGCAATTGTTGTTGCCCCCCCCCCCCCCCCACCTCATTGTCTTAGGCACATTTATTTCATAAGTTTCTAAACTTAAAATAAATGTGCTTATTATCGTAAAATAGTAGAATTATCTGTATTGATCTACTGTGAGTATAATTTTTCTTAGCGATAGAGTTATCATGGGTTTATGCTTTTTTAAGCATACATGTCTTAAATGTTATTTTCTTTTATAGTAGGTATTACATAAAATTTGGTTTATTATATTTTAGTTTTATCGCATATAATTTTAAAAACTAATATCAAAAATAAAATAAGCTTGAAGTAACACAAATATTAAATATATATACTATATAAAAAAAAATACACATCATAAAATGTACGTAAATGCAAGGAGTTAATAATCGTTGACCACTGATAGAAATAAGTTCCTAAAACAAGTATATAAATTATATTTAGATTATTAGTACTGCCACTGTCTTTATAAGAATAAACAATGGCATTGCTTTATTACCGATTGTAAGCAATATTCATAAATAACAGATCACACTAAATAGTACCTATAAAGTTTCGTTTTAAAACTGAGTATTTATTTATATTTTTAAATACTGAATAAGCGTACATATTATGTTGTAAATATCTCATGAAATAAAAACCTGCGGTTGGGCTAAGGGGTCAGTTCTTCCTATATGTTATTATATCGATCTACATAATATAAAAAAGAGCCATAATACTATAAGTGTAATTAAATGTATTTACAGCAAGTATACTACTTATTTACATTATTTTACTGGCTAGATAATTTGAATAATGATCTTAAATAGAAAATACATTCATAATAAAATATAAACTTTCTCATATTCAATAACAATACATTTTAAAAGAATAACTGATAAATACTTTAATGATTTTATATACTATTCACATGAATGTGATAACTCATCTCAAACCCAAACTCACCCACAATTATTTTTCTTGGCATTCAATACCCTAAATATCTATAATATAAAATCCTTACAAGTTTAAATATATCACAATACATCATTTTCAACGTAAATCATGCATAAAAGCTTCGGGTATTTTTTCATCCGCGCTCAGTTCATGAAGAAAGTATAACCAATCATTAACCATGCATTTTAAGCAATATTTCTAAATGGTTTTGTACAAAATTGAATATTGAAAGAAATGAAACAAAATTCATATTACCAATAAAAAGAATATTATAAATAACTATTTACCTATTTTACTATAACAGTGAATTCATAAGCCTATAACTAGTTTGCTTCAAATTGTGTAGAAGTACTCCTTGGATATCCTGAAAACTATAGGTGTCATTCTCATCAAAATTTTCCATTATACTTCTAAATGCTTCATTCATACTTTCCTTAACTACCTTGTTAATATTTTCTTTATCTAATGCTGAACTCTTATCTTGTCTTAAATTTAAATCATTTTCTTTTTGCTTTATCTCCTCTTCATAATCATTTATTTTTAAAGTTATTTCGTCAAGCTTTATCCTCAGATCATTATTTTCTTTTAAAAGATTTTCCTTAATGCATTCGCTTGCCTTATAATAATTCTCGAGATCTTTTAATTGTTCACATTGAATCGCTATTTCCTTATCTTTTTCTCTTAGCTCTGTTTTTCCTTGTTCTACTTCATTTTGCAAAATACCTACATTTTGCACTTTTTCTCGTAAAATATTTACTTCAACGTCAATATTTTCCAAATGCTCTCTTTTACTGAGTTCTTTAACCAACTGCTCACACTTATCATCACATTTCTTCCTTAGTTCTTTTAATGCTTTCCTTGACTTTGTCAAGTCAGTAGACAAATTTTCAATTTTCAAATTTTGGAATTTAATTTGTGAATTTAAAGTATTAAAATCCTCCTTGTTTCCATTATTATCTGTAGAACTTAGTACATTGTTTAATTTAGTATTTAACTCAGATAAATTTGCTTTTAACTCGGCGTTCTGAGCAATGATAAAATTGCTCAAACCATAGTCAGGCAACGGCTGAGAATATATTAGCCCTGTATTACAAGAATTTAGTGCCATTTGATTATTAGGAATCAAACAATTACTGTTTGGTGGAATGTAAGGGGTAAAATTACCGTTGCTTTCAGGTAAGATAGGTGCTAAAGCCTTTTCATGATTATTTAAGTTTCTCTTAAACTTTCTTGGTGCAGTAACGGGTTTGCTTGGTCTGTGATCACTATAGCTAGATTCTGTTTCAGAGTCTGATAACTCACTGCTCCTATTCCTATCTACAGTTCTCGGCAGAATCTGTTGTCCCATTTTTGTTATTCGTGAGAGAATCTTTTCCTTTGAACTAGGTCCTTTAGTGGCGGCAATAACATCTGGCTCGCTGGGAACCACCTCAGCTTTTTTAGGCTCAATTACTAATGAGCTATTGCTTACAGAACTGTCTTTCTCAGCCCTATGATTCCCTTCTTCATTTTGGTCTACTATCGGACAGTTGCACTTTCCGGCAAATTGCAAAAAGCTTTCTTTACTTTCAGAATTATCAAAATATAAATTCCAAAGTTGTTTTTGATTGTCGTAAAATGCAACAAAATTATTGGGATACTTGTAGAAAGTTAGTGATTTTCCTAGTATTTCTCGAATCATAATTTTAGTTTTGTCCTGATAAATAATTACCTCAAATATATCGCGTGAGGGATCTCCGATTATAGCTACCATGTATATGCCCATCGGCTTGTTTTTCCCAGAATCACTGAAAAAAAAAGAGAATTATATTTTACAACGAAAAAAGAACTGTCAAAAAGCATAGATATTTTATTGCTCGTATTCAAAAGTTTGCAATAAGTGGGAAAAGTGTATGTCGCCAAATTCACATAAAGTCGTATAACATAAGAATAAAAGAATATGCCAAATCAAAAACGGCATGAGCGGCGCCTTACCACAAATGTTAAGAATTGAAAATATTTCAATTAACTGCAAAAATTGAACTCCTGAATACATTTCGATATACGATCGGTTCATGCAGAGAAATAATTTAATATAAGAAATAACATAACTGAATTTTTAAAGTTGAATAGGTATATGGAAGCTCATTAGACCATTCGTACAGCTGACATAATTTAAAAGTTGACTAAAGGTGGGCCCCATTCAGAGAAATATTTTAATATAAAAAAATAACACATCCTAATTTTAAAAGTTTAATATATGGAACCCCGTAGAGCCTG
Source organism: Pissodes strobi (assembly GCA_016904865.1). Classification (NCBI taxonomy): domain Eukaryota; kingdom Metazoa; phylum Arthropoda; class Insecta; order Coleoptera; family Curculionidae; genus Pissodes; species Pissodes strobi. Next base: position 13,491 of record MU186250.1, on the reverse strand, counting down.
AATACAGCAGATATAATTTAAAAGGATGGTTATACCTTTTTTTTATAGTAGTGGCACACACTAAAGGGAGATCCTATGGCGTTCGACGAGCAGTGAGTGTGCGAAGCCGTTGACTGACACGGTTCTTGAATAGTTGTAGGTTGTAATTAGGAGGAAACAGACGTCCTGGGAATGAGTTCCACAGTGATGCAGTGCGCCAGACAAAGGAGTTCTTGTAAAGCGATGCTCTAATGTTTCCAGTTGTACGACGAACTGGTGCGCTCTTGCCGTCTGTCGTGACTGTCTGATAGGCGTTGCCAGGGGCGGGATGAGCTGGGCCAAATCCTGGGCACATCTGCCGTGAAAGTATCTGTAACACAGAGACATCTTGGCCGCATCTCTGCGGTGTTCCAGACTCTCCAGATTTCGGGTCGCTGACGAGACGCACAGCTCTTCTGAATGGAATACAGCAGCTTTAGGGTGTGCTTTGGTGAGGCACCCGAGATGTGTGAACAATATTCTAAGCACGGTCTTATTTGCGCTTTGTAGAGCAAGAGCAACTGCTGCGGTGTATACAGTTTTTTGTTGCGAAATAGCGCACCAAGCTTCTGGGAGGGTGATTTTGCGACGTTAGCAACGTGGTCATGCCAGGACATATTGCTGTTGACTGAGACACCCAGTAGTCCGATGGACGAGGATGGAGGAATGGTCGATCCTGTCTTAATACGGCGAGGCGGGCCCTGACCCGCCGTATTGGTAAACGTGGCTGCTTGGGTCTTTGCTGCATTGAACTGGACCAAATTTCTGTCGTCCCAAGTTTGGACTTTCTCCAGGTCTTGATTAATTGCTGTAATCTGCTCCTATCTGCAGTTCTAAGTCTCAGTAGCTGGTAAAGTCTTAAATTATACTATATTGAAATCGCTCTGCGCATGCTCGGTATGTGAAAATCAACATAGCACTTCTAGCAAACGGTACTGATTTGTTTCTTCCTAAATTTTTCCTTACTTTCATTACCTAGGGTGTATTAGAGATGCATGACCAGAAAAATTTAAGAGCTCACAAAAGTTCGATAATATTTTGGAATTCATAAGTAACAAAAATATTTCATATGTATTGATTAGTATTGCCTGTATTGCTGTGTTAGTTCTTTGTGAACGTCACAAAATTGAACTATATTATTTCTTAAATTATTTTTTTTTTTTTAATAAATCTGTATCCCCTTTAACTAAGTTATGTCAAAATCGCTCTGCAACCTCAGCACAACTTTTTGGCGTTCTTGGCTTAGTCATGAAATGGCCGGTACCACCTACCTACCTACCTAATATTTTTGAATTGATCGGTAAAAATTATGTGTTACGTTGTTTTCTTGTCAGAACGCCACTAAATTAAATTATATTAAGGAATTTGTAAATTACGCACGTTAGTTTTAAATTAAATTAAATCCTGTTAGGCAATTTAACTGTAATAGTTTCAAATGTCAAACAGAGTCATGAAAATCATGCATATTTATATTCTGTATGTGAGGAATAGAGACGATAACTTTGACTTTGACGGCCATATCTCTGTTGGTGACTATCCTCTGTCTTGATTCTATTCAAAATGTTTTCCACATCTCAAGCCAATAGCTATTGGTTCCGATTTTTGATTATTAGGAAAAAATATTTAGTAGGCCACTCAAGCCCCTGGCTTCTAGCAATGTTGCCGAATACAACAAAGTGGCTTGATGTAAGAATGACCATAAGTTTTTTATTTTGCATACGTACGTATAGATATATATTTTCAAAAAAAAAAAGGTAAAAAGCAAATTTGAGCCTTCAGTTATCGTGGCTGCGGTTTGGATTTGGGTTGGTCTAGACTTTTTCCGTGTTTTCATGTCCTTGCTATCAAATTAAGTATTTCAGGGAAAAAATTTCTTCGCAAAGTGAGTTTTTTAACTTTAAGTTGTTAAAACATTTAAAATGTAAAGGCAGGTTAAGCTAATATTTTTTTAGCTTTAGAATTGCCGGGCGGGCAATGCACGGTGTTTTAATATTTGAAAACTCCCTCAACTAATGACCAGAGGGATATAACAGAGCTAAACAAATAAAGTCCTCATAATAAAGCATATATAATAATAATCTTTTTCTTCTCCTATACTTTAATTGATTAATTAGACATATACTACCAGTATCATAATGATACTCATTATGATACCGACGTTTTATTATTAAACGGGGTTATAACCAATTAAAATTCAACATCACAGTAATACTCAATCAATATCAAAGACAGCCATGATCATGACATATTTAAAATTAATCAATTTTGGCAGTTTATACACAATTCGTCACCAGCAAGTATTGGTTTGTTCTACCTCCATAATTGTAAAATGTGCTCTAGAGCATTTCAAAGTTTGATTTTTAAATATTTTAATTATATTACTATTTTTTAGTAATTGAGATGTAATTTTTATGCTACTGAGTTACGAAAATTATGTTAATAAAGTGTTTTCTTCTTTAAAATTCACGAATTTTACGAAAATCGATTAATACCAAATGGAGATAGAACAACGTATTTGTAATTTTCTTTTTGTTTTCGGATATCTATAGCACAAAAAGCTTACTATAAGTGGATATAGCATAAAACAATATTATCTCAAAATAACCTTTATTTCAAATAATAAATGTTTGCGTTTTAAAAAAAGCATAGACCCAACAACGGTAGGTATATTATTTCTTAATGAACTAATAGGTAGGTAACCCTAAGTAAAACCGAAAAGTAATGAAAATCTTAAAATTCTAAAAAGGTACCTGTAGTAAAATAATATTACCATAACACAAAATATTTATCAGATCTTTACAAAGTTAATTATACCTAATAGGTAATTACTGTTTCCAGGAGTTTGAGAAAATGATATCACTACAAATTAACTAACGTGCCATAAAATAGGCATCTGAATAAAAGAAAACAAGTTTTTTGACCTTTTTATTCATTATTTTTAGATTTCTTTTTATAAACGAATTTTTTTAAAACCGTTTTTTTTTATAATACTCTCCGTTGTCTTCCTCCATGCTATTTAACATTGAATACAAAGAGATCTTTTTTTCTTCAGATAACGAACTTTTATAATCATTAATGGCGCTACTGGATATTGTTTGGGATATATTCTCCGGTTTATTTGTTTTATTTCTTCGCAATGTCTTTTTTACACTACACCTCAAATTACAGATAGTATAAATTCTTCATCAAAGGAATGTTTATACTTTATGTTGAATATATTGGTTTTTTCATAAAAGATATATTTTGCTTTAGTATAAGGGACATGATTATACATTAGATTAAATGGTTTTGGAGCAAAATTCCGGTAACACGAAGTGTTTATTTGCAGTATACGGAATTTTTGTTTTTCTGGTTGTAATTTTATAATATCCGCGTAAGTGATAGCGGGCTGTGAATTTCTACATGCCTTATATCATTTTATAGTAAAAGACTATTATACAACACTTTTATATGTTTTTCTATTACACTATGGGCACAATCTTCTTCTTGAAGAGAACTGTGACCTGACTCACAAAATTTTTGTCCTATTGTGGCCACATTAAGACTTTCATGTGAAGAGAGAAAGTTTTGCAAAGCAAATGGCATTATACAATTTTTATTTTGCGGAATACAGCTATCTGACCACAATATAATTTTTGTTGACAATTTCTTTCAAAATTCTGATTCAACCTCACCACGGCCTGCCATGCCCTCATTCCACAAGCAACAATAAACGGTTTTGTTAATATTACAGTAAGCTGTTAAATTATAACAATTGAGTTTTTGTTTGCAAAACTGAGACGAGACATTTGATTTAGGCAAGGAAAATACGTTTTGGAGGTCAAAAGAAACAACTGCAATTGATCCATTAGTAATTTTGCGATCATTTTCTCTTTCGTTTTTAGCGCTAATTTTTTATTTGTGTGCTTTTCGTAAGCCAGGACAGCTTCATCAGAGGGGTTAGATTGTAGCCTGAATACGGTACATTTATCGCAAACGTCTTTTTTCGGCCTGTGAAAGGCAATGCTAAATTCATAGTTAAAAATCTTGGAATAGACATTAAATTTAACTGGATTTTCTACTTTTAAACTATAGAGGAGATGAAAAAGAGTATGAGAGCCGACAAAGCCACAACAAAACTCTGCCACAATAACATATAACGTATTAAAAAGTTTTCTACGACACTAATATAATTCACGTAGCCTATTGATCAAAATGAAGATAGGATAATATTACGTGCATTGCTTTAAAGAAATGATATGGAGATAGCTCAAACCCAAAAATATAATGGACATAGTCCATAACAATACATTGTTGAGGAATCCATTTCACTTTAAGTAGCTTAAAAATTACCCCGAAATATCATGATGGCAGCTGGAACAAACCAATAACCATAGCTAATGCACAAAAATCGGAGATAGACTAAGTTATTTCGGTTAATAGTTGCAATATCGAAGTAATACAAGTGGAGATAGAAGAAAAATTTCAAGATACGAAATCCCCAAAACCTCAATTTGTGATAAAATTGGAGGTAGAACAAACCAATACTCAGGTGACGAATTTGCTAAGTGTAAATTTTAAAAATTAAAGAATATTTTTCGTTATAATGACTGGTCGTGGAAAAAAATAAGTCTATGCAACACACATTTAATGATAATTAAGATCCTCACATTCATTACTCTCATGCTCGTATCTTAATAGCCATCATTAAATGCTCATAGCATAATAATCTATTTTCATATTACGCGCTGATAGTAAATACTTGACGACGTCATGGATCCAAATGCAAAGATATCTATATATGTTATTACTGCGAAGAATGACTTGGACTGATTTTTAAAATAGGATAGGTAGCAACCCTGCTCTTGACTGCTTTGCAAACAATTATTATGTTTTTGTTTAGTTTATTCCCTCTTTTCTCCACCGCTCCAACTACACTTATGGTGAGTATCTGTTAAGGTAAATCTAGATTTTGTATAGCATAATTTCTGAGACTCTTCTTCTGCTTATTTTTATAGTTTAGTGATCTCATTAAGAGCCAATTTATATTTTTGATCTGCATTAACTGTCTGTACCTAATACTTTCATTAAAGCAGTAGGTAAGTAACATGTATACCTTTTATTGCGCCCTTCTTTGATCACACTGAACAAGTTGATCAATATGAGAATATGTAATTATTATGAGGAGGGAAGTCATTCATAAATAACTAATATGTGACTAGTACCTATTGGTTATGATGGGTTATTTCATTTAAAGAAGTCTGTAGTACTTTTAGTTTCTGTAGTTAGAAAATACTCATTCTTTCTAGGAGTAGATTGTTTTAGTGGTAAACTATTTCTAGATGTCAAGAAGCTACAAAAGCAGTTTATTTATAAGGCTGAGGCTAGCACCAAATCCAGATTGCAAGAAAAAACATAAAACATTATCCCTGTGGCATCAGTAGAACCTTAGCTATTCTTGAGCCTTTTCTTTATCTCTGATGGATGCAATACAAATAAATTTGTTTTCAGTTTATTTATAAATGTTCTTGGTGTTTGTCACCACATTTCTCAATGTTTGCTAATGACATGAAATTATTCTGTCAAGTATCATCCATTCATGATGTATTGGTTTGCAGAATCATCTGTCTATAGTTTCTGACTGGTGCCATCAGCACTATGATATCATGCTCAATATTGATAAATGCTGTTTAATGAGGTTTGGTAGGCTTCTACATGTAGACTTTCTATTCAATATCATATAAATGATATTCCAGTTAAAAAAGTATCTGCAATCAAGGACCTTGGTGTTTACTTCTAAATTGATGTACACTGAGCATTTCGAAACTATTTTTGGCAGAGCAAATAGAATGTTGAGATTTATTATTTATTAAGAGGTCTTGCAGAATGTGAATGCATTAATGCATATACATGTTGCTTGTTAGATCTAATCTGGAATTCTCTAGCTTAGTCTGGTTTCAATATTATCAGACCTACATAAATAGACCGGAACAAGTACAACATAAATGTATTAAATTTGCAAAGTACAAACTTCACCTTCAAAGCATTTATCTTAATGAAGATCAACTATGTCATACCTGAACTTGACTTAATTATCCTGTAGAAGGAAATACTTCGAAGCCTATTTTGCTTTTAATATTATCAATGGTTTCATAAATAGCCCTTAGTGCCTGGAACTCTTTCAATCTCACATGCCTAATCACCAAATATGTAGGACCTGCAGACACATTTACGACACCAAAGCTATTGTTTGTTTATATAACAGCCTAGTTCGATCGTTTCTTGAATACAATAGTGTAATTTGGTCCCCGTCATATCTATGTTATCAGCAACGCATTGAAAGTATACAAAATAAATTTGCCAAGTTTTTATTATACAAGCACAGATTTCCATACGGCAACATTTCATATGTAACCAGAATCCAACTATTAGGCTTAAAGTCATTAAAGGGACGCCGTGAAAATGCTATGGCACTATTTTTATACAAGTTGCTTAATAATATGATAGATTGCGATTACTTGGTTGCCAGTATCAACTTCCGGATTCCTACTAGAGCCACTCGGGCCAAACAACTTTTTCAGGAAGGTACACATAGGACAAACTATGGTTTTAATTGCTTTTTGGATGGACCGCCTAGTGAGGAACTATAACAGTAATTATATAGACATTGACTTGTTTTCGGTGAGCCTCGAGGTTTTTAAGGGATTGATTTTAAATATTTGATGTGTATTTTAGGTAATGTCATGACAAGAGTATTGATGTCGAATTAGCTTTAGTCTGGTTTAAGTTATGTAGTGTACCATTTGGAGTGCAAGACTCTGTAGTGTATGAAGAAGAAATAAATAAAAATAAATTACAAAAGATTTGCATTTCTTCAACAAGTTTCGAGTTAAGCTCTGAGAACTTAGTTTGGAATTTTTGAATGCATTAAATTCAATGATACAGACTCGGGTACAGACCTCCTAATCAGAGATGCTTATTACTGTACTGATAAGTTTTTAATTTGCCAATTAATTCAATTTATTTTTAATAGGGTAACTTCTTGCAGATTGAGGTTTTGTTAGCAAAATTCGATGCAAAACTTTAGTGTTTAATTTACTTAGTTCTATAAGGATGCTATTTTACATACTTTTTTTTATTAATAGCTAGTCATATTATTGTTTAAGTTAGTCCTTGTATATTTAGCATCAACAGATTGTTTCAATTTATAAAACTAAAATCAAAACTTTGGAGTTTTGCAGAAAGCCAAAGATATATCCTCTTATATGCCGTCCAAAGCGAAAAAACCGTAACTGCGAAAAAAAATTTAAATTGAGTTATTGTCTTATTTCAACTTCTAATGGACCAAACCTTATTCTTAGAAATAGAGAACACCAGTTCAGTTCTTTCTATTTGTTTTTCATTATTGAAATTTACCGTAACTGCAAAATTGCGATGGTCTACAAAGCGAAAATGCCGTAACTGCTCAATGCCAAGCGAAAAGACCGTATCGGTGCCGTCGATGTGCGCAGTTGCGGCTTTTTCACCTTGAAAACCTCGCTTACCGCCTTTTCGCTTTGTACGGGTGTTTATTGCATGCCTTCCTCTCAAAGCGAGGGGAAGCTTCGTTATATTTTCGCATTGTTTTTTATGGTTGTGTAGTGCTTTAATTCAACTCAATTCGATGGAAAATTAAAATCTACATAAAAGCCTTATAAGAAGTCCTTATTCAAGGAAGTAATAAGGATAATCCGAGCAGAGGTCATACCAGGCATGATCTTGACAAAAATTTGGCCATATCTATCCTAGGGAACATGCGCCAAATGTTCGCTATCTAAGCAGTGATTAGTGATGGGCATTATAACGATTTTTGAGTAACTAGTGAAAGAGTTAGAGTGATTCCATAATCACTGTGATTATTAACGGTGACTATTCACTACAGTGATTTGGATTTTTGTAATTTTGCAAAGAGAATTTTACACGAAGGTTATATGTCGTGTTTAGACCTATTACTTTTGGGAACTTCAAATATCTAGATTTGAATAATATCATTTTTCCGGCTTCCAGCCCTTATTGAGTGACATTTTAGTTTGGGGTATATGTAGATACGCTATTATGGTATTGTTCTTTTCTAAATTTTGTGGAATTTATTCACGTTTTATAATGCTAAATTTGGCTAAATTATATATTTTTTTACTAATAATTATTTAAAGTAGTTTTTATTCAAAATAATTTAAAAAAAAATTGCTTAGAAAAAGATTTTCCAACTTTCTTACATTTTGCAGATTTATTCACATTTTTGTAAAATTTACATTTAAACTTAACATTCCATCAAGTTGCCATCAAAAGGAAAGCCCTGGTTCGACAAAAGATGCGAAAGAGTTGTGGGAAGGAAACAGCAAGCCTACAAGTACTAGCAGCAAAATCAGACCGCTGAAAATCGCAATTATTTTATCGAAGCGAGAAACGAGTGCAAGCGTGTGATCGACGAAACTAAGGACAAACACAATCAAAGGATCAGGAATAAACTTTTGCAATGTCCCAGTGGTTCCAGGAATTTCTGGTCGGTAGCAAAGGCAGTAAGTAACAAATTTACAAAAACGTCTCTCCCACCTTTGACGGACGAACGTGGCATCACGGCGACTACAGCCAAGGAAAAAGCAAACATGCTCGCCAAAATGTTTTCATCGCACTCTACCTTAGACGTGCCCCAAGACAAGACTCTCCCCACTATACCGAACATCAACACCACCATGGCAGAAGTCAAGTTTTATCATCGTGATATTCGCAAAATCCTTAAAGAACTAGATACGCAAAAGGCATCAGGACCGGACGGACTATCTGCCATCGTGCTAAAGAACTGCGCCAACGAACACCCGTTTTTTCCAGGCTTTTTTCTCTTTCTTACAGAAAAGGGATTTACCCATCCTCTTGGAAAGTCGCTCGAGTGCAACCTGTTCCAAAAAAAGGCAAGAAAACCACGCCCTCAAACTATCGCCCGATTGCCTTGCTTCCAATAATCTCCAAAGTCATGGAACGTGTAGTCAACCAGCAACTACTCAAGTACCTCGAGAGCAACAGAATAATCAGCGATAATCAATACGGCTTTCGCAAAGAGAGATCGACAGGAGATATATTGGCCTATGTCACTCATATATGGAGTAGGGCAATTGAAACCTACGGAGAGTCTCGAGCGATTGCGTTGGATATTTCAAAGGCATTCGACAGAGTTTGGCATGACGGACTGCTCAACAAACTGCCGTCCTTGGGACTGCCCGCCTCTCTCTGCAGCTGGCTGGCCAGTTTCCTTAAGAACCGATCCCTACACGTTGCAGTCGATGGACACATCTCGGACACATTCACCATCAACGCGGGCGTGCCTCAGGGCGCAATACTTTCACCAACTCTGTTCCTCATCTGTATTAATGACCTGCTGATCGAAACGAATAATCCTGTTTACAGTTTTACAGATGACAGTACCCTTGTCTCCCACTTTAGATCAGAAAAACCCTTACCAGCGACTGAGACTCATCACCGCAGACAGGAGCAGATTACAGCAATTAATCAAGACCTGGAGAAAGTTCAAAATTGGGGCGACCGAAATTTGGTCCAGTTCAATGCAGCAAAGACACAAGCAGCAACGTTTACTACAGCGGGCCCTGACATCATTATGGCAGGATCGACCATTCCTTCATCCTCGTCAATCGGGCTGCTGGGTGTCTCGGTCAACAGCAATACGTCATGGCATGACCATGTTGCTAACATCGCAAAATCAGCCTCCCAGAAGCTTGGTGCGCTATTTCGCAACAAAAAACTCTATACACCGCAGCAGTTGCTCTTGCTGTACAAAGCGCAAATAAGACCGTGCTTAGAATATTGTTCACATATCTGGGGTGCCGCACCAAAGCATACCCTAAAGCTGCTGGATTCCATTCAGAAGAGGGCTGTGCATCTCGTCGGCGATCCGGAGTTGACCCGAAATCTGGATAGTCTGGAACATCGCAGACATGTGGCCGAGATGTATCTGTTTTACAGATACTTTCACGGCAGATGTTCCCAGGATTTGGCCCGCATAATCCCGCCCCTGGCAATTCCTGTCAGACAGTCCCGACAGACGGCAGGAGCGCACCAGTTCGTCGTACAACTAGAAACACCTAAACCTTGCTTTACCAGGACTCCTTTGTCTGGCGCACTGCATCACTGTGGAACTCACTTCCAGAACATCTGTTTCCCACTAATTACAACCTACAAATATTCAAGAACCGTGTCAATCAACATCTTCGCACACATACCGCTCGTCGAGCGCCATAGGATCTCCCTTTAGTGTGTGTGCCACTGCCATAAAAAAAAACTAGTCAATAAACAGAAAAATTCAAAATACCTATTTTAGCTCAAGTGCAAATACATACAGAGTAATACCTTATTTTGCGTTATACTTATTGATTGGTCTATGATATGTTTTGTTTGTTATTTACTTGTCTGTATACATTTAAGAAAAAATGCTTTTTATACTTAGTGGATTTTAGTTTGTATTATCTTATTGTTTAAGTATGTTACATCTGTGGTATAATTTATACTATTTTACATGCTGTAACTATGTAATGTTTTTGACTTGCAACAAACATAACTTTGTAACGTTGTCAAATAAAAGTTTATCTATCTATCTATCTATCTATCTATCTACACAACTTGCTGTCAAATGCAGGAGGAAAAATTCATAATGGGGAACTGAACAAAATTTCTGAAACAGTTAATAAAGGGCATTCTTATTTTTAACACAATGTTTGTTTTTCAGTTTTCAGTATTGGCATAACCGCAACAGTAAAATAAATTAGAAGTTCCAGAAAGAGCGCCGCGCCGCGCCGCCCTGTCCATCACAAGCCAAATAATTTTTTTTGTTTCCATGGTCTGCTTATTCATCACTTTGATTGTTATTAAAATATAACTAAGTCCTTGCAAATTCCAGTCAAAGCATTAAAGCACACCTTAAATCACTAAATAAAATACCCTATTAAACATGAAACCACCGAATGGACGGATAGAAGTATTAAGACCTATAAGTTATAAATAAATAAATAAATAAATAAATAAATAGCCATATATTTCCAACAGGCCCAAGGGCCCAATTACAGGAAATTCAAATAAGTATATATATGACAACTAATCAATACAATCACATAACAAGTTACGATAATAATAACAGCAAATCACAACATTAATAGATGTATATACGTAAATATAAAAAAGGAAATATATATATATTTATCCTTCGCATCTTCGCCGTCCCTCATTACACTTTGTAGTATACAACTTTTTCCCAATCGGTACAATTTTTAAAGAAGTTATCTAAAAACATGGTGATTCAGCCGACCCTGGCTAGCCGCTCGAGCTTATCGCCTTGATGCCTCATTACAATTTTGTACCGATCGGTGACAAGCAAGAATCCGTAAATCGGTTCTTTCTTTTGGTTTTAACAAGAAAAATGCCTAGAAATCGTATTTCAAGTACAGTGTATGTGTAGTGATATGTCTTGCTCGCAAAGGAGGCGAAAAAAGGGAGCAATATTCATCGGAAGAAGTGAATCAGGGGGTGAGTTCACATAAGATTATATGCCAAAATTTCAAATATACGTAAATACCTGGTTATCTTATATATATAAAAACAGAAACTATCTCTCGTATAAAATCATGATGTGTATAATACTAAGCTACCTTAGTATTATGAATAAATATGACACTTGTAACCCTTAATTTTTTTACTTAATAAAATTAAAATGGAAATACTCTCAAACTTCTAAAACTAACTATATTAGAATAACGAACGGGTTACAGTGAAAAATTACTAACAAACCATTATTTATATACGAGGGCATGACAAAACATTGTTACATTTGTCGTCTGTGCACAATTATACACAGAATCAAACAATATATTCGGAATTGAAATATATTATATCGAAATGAATATAAATAATAAGCAAAAGTTAACGATACGAGCTATTCGAATCGTTCTCTAGTAATCTCGTCTAATCGTAATCGTACATCCTACCAAAGCAATACTATTCAATCACAAAAAGTGGTTACATAACAAAATCAAAAGGCTGACTAAGGAAATATACCGGTCGTCCTGCACATTTATTAATGTTTTACATAGAATAGAACGTTTTTACCATATAAAGGAATATAAAAAATAGAAAGAAATGGTTATAATGCCTTCGTATTATTATCACGTTTTCGATAATTGATCCCCGTATGGGCCACATGTGGGACTATAAACTACAATTCAATTTGATGCAAATATTGCAAAACAAAAGCTAAAAGTTATATTTAATCATGATCCACTTATCTATAGGATAATAAATAAAACTCAAAAATCAAATATTATCATAATATTTTCAAAGGATATTCATAGCCACAATACTAGAGAGTTTATAGGAAATCGTACTGTTGTTATTACTAAAATGCAATTATCCTCAATACCAGTGTTAAAAACACTGTCTAGAGGATTAAGGACTATATATACTGTAATTATTGGTATTACTGCATTAATAAATAATTAAAAAAA
>MU186249.1:72946-94176 GCA_016904865.1 Pissodes strobi | reverse complement strand
ATGTTATAAAGTTTATCAAAATATGCAATTTTTGTCATTGCGCCAAATCCCTAGAACCCAGAAAAATATGAAGCGAAAATAAACAAATACCATCATTTTAATACGAATTTTATAAAATACAGTAACAGGTGCGATATTTTATCAATATATATTTTTTTAAATATATTATTTGAATGTTAAAGTAAGAATTCCTGCCTTTTTGGCTAATTAGACGTAAAGTCTAGAGCTATAACATAATAATTAAGAGCTGAACCTATTCTATAGCAAAATAATGTCTATATTACAGAGTTTTATAACAATAATATATGGATGAATAAATAAAGAACTACTTAAAACATGAAGCAAATAATGTAAGTATTAACATTAAACTAAAAAAATTATCGCAAAATTTTAAAATTAATTTATAACAATGCGATTTGCTGTGTCGTTAATGCACTGTCGTAACCTGCTTTTGTTTGTTCAATTTAGTATATATTTTTCCTGTTATCTACCCTTACGAGCGCTTTCAAGGGTAAATAATAATAAAAAAAAAAAAAATAATAATAATAATAATAATAATAATAATAATAATTTGTAAGGGAACATTTTAAGCAGGCGACAAGTTGATTTATGTTGTGGGTAAGCCTTCACGTTTTTAAAGATAGCGTAATTTGGCGTTTTATGATTGAAAATAAAGATAATTAGTTAATATAAATAAAGCTGATATTAACATTATTAAGCTCTATGGCTTTGATATCCGTAGTTAATTTATACAACCATGTACAGGGTGTCCCAAATTCGAGCCTCATCAGTGGGATCTCGGGAACTAGAAGAGATACGAGGTCGGTTAAATGGAGGCAAAGTTGCGCGATTTGATGCTGATCAAAATGCCACCTTACAAGTTTAAAAATTCCGAACACTTCCGAAGATTTTTGGAAAAAACCGAATATTCGGGATTTCATTTTAATTTTTTTATGACTCTATTTGCATAGACATATCAAAATAAATTTCACATTCTCATTGCTACTTTTTCTATTCTACAAGATGGTGTTATCAGATTTTCAAACCGACGTTTCGTCTTTTACCTGCTATCATCAACTTTGTTTTTTTAAATACGGCCCTGGATTTTTTATTACGGATTTTAAAAGCTGTTAAGGTTCCAAAACCAATGATGTATCGCACTTGTTCGAATAATTAATATTAGTGACATTTTCCATAAGAACTCATGTGTTAGAGAGAGACAGAGAACAGATTTTTGGTAAGATCTTACCAGGAAATCATTAAAATGATTTTTTCGAAAAAGTTTGATACAACAATGAGAATGTGAAATTTATTATTTGTTCCAAATCTAATCCCACACAACTATTTACTTGGGTAAATTGCTAAAAATATAGACTGGTTTGAGGGTTGACACATTATTAATTGTATTATTTAATCACTTCTTATGTTAGTTTTTAAGCTTTCTTTATGCAAGACGTTAATGCGTAAAAAAAGGTTTTTGTTTTTAATCCTATTAAAAATCTATTTTCTGTCTCTCTCTAACACATGAGTTCTTATGGAAAATGTCACTAATATGAATTTTTCGAATAAGTGCGTTACAACATTGGTTTTGGGACCTTAGAAGCTCTTAATATCCGTAATAAAAAATCGGGGGTCGTATTTAAAAAAACAAAGTTGATGATGGCAGCTCAAAGACGAAACGTCAGCTTGAAAATCTGATAACACCATCTTGAAGAAAAGAAAAAGTAGCAATGAAAATGTGAAATTTATTTTGTTATATCTATTCAAATAGAGTCATAAAAAAATAAAAATGAAATCGCGAATATTCGGTTTTTTCCAAAAAACTTCGGAAGTATTCGGAATTTTTAAACTTGTAAGGTGGCATTTTGATCAGCATCAAACTGCGCAACTTTGCCTCCATTTAACCGACCTCGTATCTCTTCTAGTTTCCGAGATCCCAATGATGAGGCTCGAATTTGGGACACCCTGTACATTGTACAAGTTACGACAATCTAAAGTTATGTGCAAAAATACACGAATTGTGGCATTTTCGAATGGCATTATAGCTAGATATGGAAAATGGGATAAGATATTGTGTAGGTGCATATAAATATACAGGGTGAGTTAAAAATCTAACACGAAACTTGAGGTGGTTCTACATGATATATTGGTGGAACCTAATATAATTTGTTTTCGAAATGTCATTGGCTTTCGTGTTACAGTTCGTCAAATTTGAACTTTTCATGTTTATTTTTTTAAATTATTTGCTTACGCAAAATCCGATATGACCAATGTTTAGATTCTACTTAATTATTTTAGTAATAATTCAATTCGATTTTGTGTCGCTAGAGGGCACATTATCTACATTCAAAATTGCTTTTCTGTCATAATTTTTGAGCGTAAAGAGCTACACTCGTTTTCATCAAGTTTTCCGAAGGACTGATGCAAGTCCTTTAAAAAAGGTACTTTTTTAACTCGCTAAATCTAACCGTTTAGACGTAAATAGTCTTATTTAAAAATTATGTCGCAAATTAATTTCAATTGCTTCAAATGGCCCCAGAAGAAAAAATCCATAGGATTAAGGTCTAGGGACCCCGCTGCCCATGCCAATTGCCCATTTCGTCCAATCCATCGCACTGGATACGCTGCATTTAATTACTTCTGTACACGAACACTAAGGTAGGGCGGGACTCCATCTTGGAGAAGCCACATGTTGACCCTAATATCCAATGGCACATCTTCCACTTACAATGGGAGACGATTTTGGGCAAAATCTAAGTATAAGTCCCCAGTTAATGAGCCATCAAAAAAATGGGAACCAATAAGGTAATCTCCTATTATCACTGCCCCCACATTCAGTGAAAATATACACTGGTGTATTGTTTCTACCACACTATGTGGGTTCTAGTAGGCAATGTGTGGATGTTATTTAGATTTGTTATGTCATCACGCGTGAAATCAGCTTAATCAGTAAATAATATAAGGCTCATTAGTCGATTGCTGCGTTCACATTTAGCTAGGATCTGATGGCACATTTTCAATAGTATCGGCCAATCATCGTCATAAAGGACTTGCACCTTTTGCGAATGAAACGGACACAGTTGTTCTTCTCTTAGTACCCTCCATGTATTGGCCTGATAGACCCGCACCTCATTCCCAATGTTTCTAGTACTGGTTCCTGAACTATCTTCAATAATCTCAAGAATTCTTTCTTCTTGCTGTACAGTTCTAATATTTTTAAGTCTTCCCCGAGGTCTTCCCCAATATTCGATATTTAAATACTGATTAGCCACTATTCGTCATTTAAAGTTTAAAAATTAAATAGTTTTAAAAAATTATTGTATTTGATGTTTTAAACTGACAACTTTAGCATAATTTGATATCTGCTAACCTGTTAGGTGGTGGTAATCAAATGGGCAACATTAATTTGCGACATAATTTTTAAAGACGATTTACGTTTAAACGGTTAGATTTAGCGAGTTAAATTAAGAGCACCTTTTTTAAAGGACTTGCATCAGTCTTTCGGAAAACTTGTTAAAAACCAGTGTAACTATCGAAGTTCAAAAATTGTGGCAGAAAAAAATTTTCAAGGTAGGTAAAGTGCTCTCTAGCGGCACACAATCGAATTGAACTACTACTAAAATAATGGAGCGCAATCGACTTAGTCTATGCTCCAAACATTAGTCATATCGGATTTTGCGTAAGCAAATAATTTAAACAAACAAACAAAAAAAATAAATTTGACGTACTGTAACTCGTAAACCAATAACATTTCGATAAAAATTTATATGAAGCTCTACCATTATTTTATCATGTAGCATCACCTACTTAAGTTTTGTGATCCATTTTTGAATCACCGTGTATGCGGGGGTTGAATGTGGTATGTATTGTAAAATATATTATAGCGTACAAAATCCATATATAGTTTAATACGAAAATAATATTAATATATGTGATGTAAGTTCCCTTATTACGTAACACTGGTTCTGGCGTTTTAAAATTGTATCACCCTCTATTGGTGTAATATCTATGCATGTTTTACCCTTTTCTTTTATAAGAATGATCTACGCGACGGGACATCATGCGAATATCGCGTAAGGCTCTTACTGTATAGAATGATAGGCATTACTTAGCTGGATTGATATCACTGTTCACTTCTTTCACTTCGGTACTCAATAGTTAATGTATCTGCATGAGTTAATATTTAAATTTGAATACTGGGAAAACTATTCTTTATGCTCTAACTTTACTAAACACAGATATTTTAATTTCACTTTAAAACAGCAGAACATTTTGGATTTTAAGAATAGAGAGGTACCTTTCAGTTGTGGCCGAACCATAGGTATAATACTAGGGATTGCAATACCGGTTTACCGATTTACCGGTTATATTGGTGAATGGTACAAATCTTCCTTAAAAATTTACCAGTAAATCGGCCTACTTTCACCGGTAGTTTCGATAAAAATATTAAATTGCGAAAAGGTGAGATTCGCCGGTCGCCTAACCCTGACTACTCCGCTGAGGACGACGGACGTTCCTCTCATTCACGTTTTGAAAACGTCTATTCCTTCAACATCGGGTAATGCTGAGTTGTCAATAAAGGAGAAATTACTCGATTATTCCTGACGGTAAGAAAAAAAACCGATGTAACCAGTACCCAGACTAATAGAAGCGTTGTTTGAGTAATTACTCAAACAACGATAGAGGGAAGCAAAGAACTTCTAGAGATCTTTAGAAATCAATTATTTTCAAGAAAGCCGGTAATTTCTTCTTTATTCCCTTCTTATTTTATAATTACCGTTTACCGGTGATTGGAAAAGTCGGTAAATTTGCAAACTCTACATAATACTAGAGATATTTGTGAGTATAGGAATTCTAAGACGCGCGTCCACTAAGCGGATTGGGCCGCATAAATCCGCCTACCATACATTCAAGTGCAACTGCGTCCCCTCGCGCCCCTTGCAATTCTCCAGCCAGTGGACGCAGCTCCCTATGAATATATCCTGGTAAGCGGATTTTTGCGATGTGATCAGACCCGGCCCTATCCGCCTAGTGTTGCGTTACTTTACACGAGACTGGTGGTGAGAGCGTCTTTTGCCTAGACAAAGAGTTCATGAACTGGTCCGCTACACAAAGTTATCGATTTTCTACGATTCGATCCTTTTAACGAAGGAACTAATAAATTTAAATAACAGCTAGTAAAAGGTTATTAGAATACAAAATAAGATAATAATTCGTTTCGTTACAACACCATAATAATATATTTGAAAGATACTTAATATTATCTACTAATCGTGCATGGCCTAGATACCATACAACATTCGAAGTATTAGCACACATTCATAAAGGTCTAGCTCCTACTTTACAGGTACAGTAAGTACCCTTAATCGGATCTTCATATTCCTGAATTGCAGGAGGTAGCAAAAATTGAATAAATGAAATTCTTTTAATGATTTGTACAAATCTCGAAAACACTTTTGCCCTTATTAATCATGGTTCCAATTCTTGAACTTCAAAAAGATATTCATTAGCATTTTATCACTCTACAGTGTCCTGTTTGTAGGCAGGGCTAATTTGACTTGGTAATTCCAAATGTTTTTGTCTGGAGATACTATAACGGTAAAATAAGGAACTGGATATCCCTATAATATTTTCTAAATCCAACCATGTTCCACCATCACGTCTTAGTTCTAGGGTGTCTATTTCAATTCTCGCTTGGAGTCGATTTTTGGCATTTCCCCCACTTACTAACATTCTTTCAGCCAAGTTATCATTGGTATCTTGCTTGTGAATTGTTTCCCTAAATGCGTTAATTAGCACAAAAACTATTTTTAGACAATCGGATAAATCGATGCAATAATAGAACCGCAAACAGTTGCAAACGTTTGCAAACGTTTGCAACTGTTTGCAGTTATGTTGTCGACATTCGTCTTCACCAGCCAATTATTCGCAAACAACTATACCCAATAAAGCAAAGCGCACACACAAACAACAAATCCCTTTGATCTACCGAAACCGCTCGGAACACGACCAAATGATTGCAAATGGTTGCTAATGCGCGTTATATAAGTCTCCATAAAACACATATTGAGTTTGCAAACAATCGCAAACATTTTGCGCGCTTGATGTATATGCACCTTAATATGTATATATTTTATTTTTTGGTGATTTACCTAAAAGATAACTGTAATAATTATTTACAAATATTGGCAGTTTGGGCGTCGTCCCCAAAAATTGCGCATTGTCTGCGGCACTTTTCACCCTCTAAGTAGCTCTTTATCATTTTTCGAGAGCCGCTACTGGAAAAGTCCTCCCTGCTCGTGGAAACTTGGCAGCCCTACCCGAGTATAACAAATCAACGAGTAGCGACATAAAGCGTCGGCACCTTTGATGTTCAAGGGACCGATTCCGGCAGGGCCGATGACAGTTGGACACCATATTTGTAAACTGCTCAAACCATGAATTGGCTCGAAAGGAAGCGACTCTGTGACTACACTATAAAAAACTTGAAGTGGAAAATATGCTCAAGTTTCATATTTGAATCTGACTCAGTAAAATTTAAAGCTTTTCGATAATTAGTGGTTTTCCTACTTCCTGTCACCTTTGTCGATAATAATTTCTGAAAGCTTTCATCATAAAAATATATATTACTTATATTTCTTCTACGATTTGTTGATAAAGGAATCTCAATATTTTCTTGTAATTTTATTTAAATAATTACTTTGCTTTAGTGAGGGTGCGTTGAGAGAAAAATAAACCCACGTATTTCATTTATCATGTTAAGAAGTTGCTGTGTCAATTTTTAACCTAAATAATAGCACTTTGAGCTTACACGCGCCTGGTTTGGAAGTTATTGAAGAGGTGTAGCAGAGGTTTTTGATAGGTAGTAGAAAAAGATATATTGTACGACGTTTTCAGCGGTTCTCAAATAGACATTTCTTGTTATACTAGTTTCAGCAACTTCTTGTTATTATAAATAGTACTCCATTTCTTTAAATTACGATAAGTTATATTTACAAAAGTATTGGGTAAATTTTTTGAACCTTTGAAACGTGGAGGAAAATTAAAACTTGCAACAGCACAACCAAAAGTTTTTATTAATTAACCAGTAGGCTGAGGAGTTGTAAGTCAGGAGTACTTACTTACCCCAGTTGTCTTAAGGGATTTTAACCCTTACACCCACTCTTATGAAGACAATGTTGTTAAATTATTAATTTGAATAAAAGACAACAATTTTCACTAGTCTAACAATGTTTATTAATCAAAGGTTATTGAAAGTAAATTTGCGGCGTAGATTTCGGCAGAAATGCAACTAAAAATGTTTAATAAACAAATTTTGACATACGGGTACAACCAAAAATAAAAAATTACCATATAAAGGCAGTACTAAGCCATCCCAGGGAGGGATGACTGACTATGTCCTCTATAAGGAATGGCTCGGAAAAAAAACTATTACTGACTGATGGTCTAACATTAGCAGCCTCCCTTATTTAAGAGTGAGATAGCACCAACTCTTAATTCCCGCCGACCTTGTTCGATCCTCTTCCGACGCGGTACTCTATTTACACTGTTAACAGATATACTCTGTAAAAATCCTTGCAGAAGCATTTAAAGGGATAAAATTTGAACTGTCTTCCCAAGGACATGCACTTCGGTTAACTTAACAGAATCTAGGACTCAATACTCACCACGTAATGCAAATGATTTTAATTATTTATAGTTAAAGGTTGCTGTGCATTACATTTATTATTATATAATTATACCTACATATACTAATAAGACAACGAATATAATAATGCTTATAATAAATTAGTGGTTGCTATCATATAAACAATACTGGCTTTAAACTTTACGGTAACAATTTACCGTTACATACCACTATTAATAAACCATACAAAAATAAATATGAGAACAATATTACTCAAATCTACAAGCACAAATTATCAATACCATATCTAGATCAAATAACTTAAAAAAATTGCTAATACCCTTTTGCTTAAAGAGAACACACACAGCTGTAAAACGCTACTATTTACATACATACATACATAAGTTTTCAAAAATCAGAGTAAATTTTTATGAAATGAAAAATGCAATAATTTTTATCAACTATAAATGTGATAGGATTTTCAATTTCCGAATGCCTTTTTTATCAGAACTATTACATTTGAGATGTCTAATATTAAATTTTAAAGAATAAAATAGTTTTAGTCTTATAAATAGATTTAATACAAACAACTGGGGAAAATTTGAACAGGGATGGAGAAATTGTACTTTTTCAATTATATTCACGAGATAATTAGAATTTTTTTTCGCCTGTACCTACATATGTTCTCAAACTGCGAATTGAAAATACTTTCTGGTGATGATGATAAACCACCAAAAGTACCTTTGGTTGTATCAAGAGCTTTAAAATGCGACAGAAGTTTGTCTACATCAATACTAGTAGATTCTCTGCTAAAAGCATAGCAAATGTCACATGAATGTACTTCCAGACACATTTTCATCAAATATCCACAGACATAATAGAAAGCATTCTGTGGTGGAATGGTTTCTTTACGGTAATTTCAATCAGGCAAGCAAATTGCTGCAGTTGATGTTTCCGACTCCTTATTAATAATTTCTACCATGTCCATGGATTTTAAACTAATGAGAACATCATTTAAATTCTCCCTACAATTCATGTGATTTTAGTGGAAATAATTCTGCACAAATAATTATCTAAAGGCACTTTGAAACTGTATTGATGTGGGATTTATGCAATTGCCTCCCTGCTGCGTGACAGGATTTGCTAAGCAATCTGGTTTTAAAATATTTATACTCACAGTTTAAAAGTGCTTGCCATAAACTGAGAAGACTTCTTATTGTAATAGACCAACATTTAATAATCTTGACCATTTTTGTTTATTACCTTTAAATTTGGCAAAAAATCCAAAGCTTTATTTAAAAATTCTAACTGTGAATCAGATCTGTCAAATACATTCTTAAATTTATAAGAATTATTTAATGATAAGGAGTTCAAGATATCAAAAAGATTATTAAATTTTTCTACAATTTCAATTGTTGCAAAAGCTTCATTTGGAAGTGCACCCAAACTGGCAATTGAGTGGCTCAAAAGTTGAGCGGCATAACTCACTCTCATTTTTTCAAAACTTATGGGATTAAGGTCAGAATTAGTGAGTTTGGATGCACACCTGCAGAACTGCTTTTTATCACATTATTTAATAAATGACCAAGGCGTTTTTCTACCTTGAAAGTAAAAGGTGTGCTGCCTTAAGTTAGTGCGGGTGGCCTTAATTAAATGACATGGGTCAAAAATATAGAACATATTATCACCTCCTACCTAAAACTCTGTATTTTCAGGTGTAATTCCTAAACATTTAGTCAAATCAATAAAATTTGAGCCCATGTCACTTAATATGTCTTCCGCTTTTAAATATATATCCTTTAAATTTAAAATACAATCTTCTAAAATAGTACGAATTATCACCATTTGGTTGAGTGCCTACAATCGATACAAAGGATGCAGTGTTTATCCTTTTCAGTCATTGTCTTAATTTTGATTTCAAGGGCCTTATATACTGATTTATTGTGTAGTCCTGGTTGACATTGCAGCTTTTCAGCATATATAGTTGGTAAAAGGTGAGGAGGTAGAACACGATTATCTATTCTTAAGTTCATTGGTTAAATATCATCCAAATTCACCCATTTTGTTTCTTCATCTTTTGAAATACTAGGACCTGAAAGTGATAATGAGAATGAAGGTATTGTTGATACAGTATTAACACCAACCATAACGCTATTTAATTGCAGTCAAACAATATCATGTTAGATGCAATAAAGTGTCTGACAAATTTCAATTAGTACAACTCAGATAAAAACTGGAACTATTTGTGTGACCAGTAGGTGCTTTCTGTTGGGTACATGACTCATAAAACCAGGTAGTGTTTCTAGTACATATTGTTTATTGAATTAATGTGATTATAGAAAGAGGTGAAATATCTGAATTTTGACTACCTATCAGGGTAATTACTGTTTCGTAACTCACTTGTAACTAATAAATCCAACCAATAAAATCATTCTAATCATGGAATTCAAAATGCTGTTGCTAAATTCAGTCATAACGATTAGACAAACAAAATAGCTGTAGCAGTTTGTGCCATTAGAAGCCATACTAATACTGTAATTTTTTTATAATCAATGAATTATTGCTATTAAAGATTTACCTGGAAGGTTCTTGATTTTCTTTGGTGGTTCCTGAGATGAATCTTGACTTGTCTCAAATGCCCGTAGTAGATATTGACGAAACATTGTAGGAATTGCATCAGGTACCAAGAGCTTTCTTTCCTGCAGAGGTTATCTTAGAAAAATACTTTTCCTCAAAGTGAACTTCGCATAGTCTATTTGCCATCATCTGTTTAACTGGTTTACGCAGTATATCACTTCTGATAGAAGCTTCTGCCCAGACTTTGGCACTGAAAAAAAAATCTCATTAGATTTATGATAACCTGTAATTTATAAAACTGAAAAAAAATATTTTTAACACAAACTTGGTCTTTCTGCAGTTTTTGATTAAAATACAGGGGGGCAGAAATTTTAAGCCTGTCATTATACTCAGAAAATTAAGCATTTATAACACATCGAGGCACATATTGCAGTTTTGGAATGCCAGCTAACTTCTGCAGGTAGCGTGTTTTAGAATTTGAAATCAAAATGTAAGTTGATTTAAATTAGACATCTGCACATTTGGCAAAACTAGAGTACCTAGAGGAGAACCCCCAAATATCAAGTGTGATGTAATTATGTTATAACTTTATCGATATAAACTCGTCTATGAATATCAAATTACCTATTCTTCTCTGATACATCATTTACAAAATCCTTGAAAGAATGCAATACTTTTATCTGTGAGTGAAGGCATACTGGAATACATTTTTATTTCCAGCACCCAATATATTTTTTAGCTGAAATATATTTATTTTATTTTATTTATATTTCATATCGAATTCCAATGTCTTAGTTTTACAATAAAGGCCTAGAGTTCAAAATATTCCATTAGGTTTTCGTTGTATCCAAATAACAAAATAGTCAGTTCTTATTGAAACACTCTTTATATATGTATGCTATACTTGTGCACAACAAATATTATGTTTAATAAAATAAAACAAAAAAAAAAACGAAACAAATTAAAAGTTAACAAAAATCTTACAAGGAAATACGTCTCTTAAGAGGTTGGGTTATCACATAAAAGAACTAAATAATGCTGATTTACTTACGATGTTTTAGAAACAGAATCAAATATCAATTCTGCTAATTTCTATTTTGACAATAACCTGAATTTTTTTTTACGAAGATACTAATAATTTTTTTTTTTTTAATTATTGGGTAAGGTAAGTTTTTTTGGCAGCAAATAACTGTTCCCAACTTGATGCCTAAATACCCATAATTCCCAACTAGCTCATTTTGGGGGGGGACAACCTACAATGATATTTTTCTGTCTATTATCAAAAAATCCTTAATCCTTTGTTTGTAGTAAACTCCTTTTCAGGTATGGATTATTTGTACCAACTTGAATTTTTCTAATTTCAGGCTATTATCCATTAGATAGTTAGGTAATGACAGGTAAAGATAACGTAGCAGCATTGGCTTTTATAGAATGGTAGCAGACATGGATAAACAGAAGCATAATTACTCCCAAATATTTAGTATTAACCGAATTTGTTGTTCGGAAGATTTACTGGAAATTAGGGTATGATTCAAACTAGGATATTACATCTGTGATTCAAACGGACTATAGACACGTTATGCTACTTATTTAACCAAGAAACTCATTACATTAAACAAACCGAACCGCCCTTCTATTTTTCCTTTTCCGCGGAATCGAAATCGTTGGTTAAGTCAGGTTAGGTTCTCTTTTTTTTTAGGTTACTATGAAAAATATCAAGTCTACTAAAAATAAAACCCAGGCCTTACAACAAATAACTTCTACAAACTAATACAGGCCGGAATAATTTCGTTCCTTTACAATAGAATTATTTTGCTGGAAATTGCCCATAGACCCTTCATGTGAGAACAGCATAACAAATTTTATAGGAACATACTCTAATTTAGAGAGACTATTTTTAAGCACATATATGGATGCATTATTATTCTACTTTTGAAAATTTTTACTCAATGTAGAATGTGGAGATATTTGTTGTTGGATAAAAAAGAATCTTGAAACTTAGAACAGTCTAGCAATACACACTACATGTACCGAACGTTTTTTGGAATTCAATTTCTCACTTATAAATTGCACTTTTTCACCATTAATACTCCTGTATCAATATTTATCTATTCTTCAAGAGCAATTATTTAACAATTAATTTACATTTCAATTTAAAAAAAAAAACAACCATGATATTGTGGGTTAGTAGCTATGTACTTACCGGTCATAATCTTTAGAGCAAATTTGAAGAAAGATTTTCCATCTCCAGACCTAGTTGAACAGGCACGATATGCACAAGAAATACCCGGCATGATTATACACTTATTCAGTTTTAAAATTTGGAAATTACGACACAATTCAAAACTAAAACTCACTTATCGAAATTTGTAAACATTGTAAGCTACAACAAAAGTCAGTTTGACGGATGGACACACTATTTCGCGCTTGCGCAGAAAAATTTGGTCCCCCAGCTGTCGCTACTCGTTGGTTTGTTATACTCTGGCCCTACTCGCACCTCTCGGCTTTAAAAAGTTTTCTATAGGTACTGTTGCTTATTAAAGGACGTAAACTTTCGAAATTCCTCCTCATCAAAACGTTATTCGTCATCATATTCAATACTTTCGAAATTTGTTAAGACAATGAACCATTACTGAACCTTTTCTCGGCAATAATACCTTCATTGGCAAAGAAATAATATTTTGCATATGCTGAGACTGAACTGTTTCTTTGGCTGTTACGTGATTCTCGCAGCTTAGCATAATTTCAGGAAAAAAATTGTTTGTTTTGGCGAAAAAATTAACCTTACAGCTTCAAGTGACAACTTAAGCCAAGTAATATTATTGCATTTAAAACAGCCTCTTTGGCCAAGTACAACCTGCATGGGAATAGCTGACTGGTTATTTTCTAACACAAAACATCTATGGGCAAAACGAACAATTTAAACAAACTATAGTGTTCTCATCTGGCAAGTCTTATCTAGGCCTCGATATCATCGCATTTTTGATATGTAAACATCTTACGCGGCGGTATGAGGGTAAATCTGGGCAAATAGGATGGAAATGTGCAAGTGGATGGGGGCGGAAATGTGCAAGCAGCTGTGACATCATAACCATGCGCAGTGATTTTACGAGGGCTGCTCAAATATTTGTGCATGTCGAAATAGGATATGTTTACACATCAGTGTCTTGAGTATCTACTAGTAGACTCGCTCATTTGTTTTTATTATTTTATGTCTTTGACCATTGCAGTTGCAAATTTAAGACACCATTTTGGCTGGATAGAGAATATTAGTGATGAAGAATATATATTACTTATAAAATTTGATAATGCTCCTTAACCTAACTAGTCTTTAGAGTTTAATAGTTTACACTATTTCTAACCTCTGAACATCTGGTGAATATCTAGTTGTGCTTTTAGCATTCAAAAACCGTGACACTGTTAATATTTGACAACTAGCGTGATTTTTTTTTAATGGAACAAGTAGCAGGTGTAAACGCGTTTGCGAGGATCCTGTAGTTTTAGGATCAATCTAGTTACGTCTACAATGAGTTATAGAGACTATATGTACGCAATTTTAGATTTATCGTAATTATAATAGGGCTATGGCAAAGTGTTTTAATCGGATACTTTTGTAATAAAAAATAAGCTTATTTGTTTCATGTTTTAAATAATTTTTGTGTGTTCACGTTTATATTATTAGCTTAGCATAATTTCAGGAAAAAAAATTGTTTGTTTTAGCGAAAAAATTATACTCTATAGCTTCAAGTGAAAACCTAAACCAAGTAATGTTATTGCATTTAAAACAGTCTCTTTTGCCAAGTACAACCTGCATGGGAATAGCATATTTATATTATTTTTATGCAACTCTGTATTATAGGCATTATTTTGCTATAGAATAGCTTTCTTTTACTTATTTTATAAAATTAGTGTTAAAATGATAGATTTCATTTAATATTGCTTATTTTAATTAGCTCTATTAGTCTATAATATACTAAAATTTAATAAAAAATCGACCGATCGCCGAGGTCCCATAAAAGATGTGCGATGTCCTTTGCAGAAACTGCATCACAATACAGGTTATCATAATATGATTGCACCATCGGACCAATATTCATATCCACAAATTCAGGAACAAACATAGAACGATGTTAGTAGAGAATTAAACGACGCATGTTATAAACGTACTTTTTCTTCAAACGTCAGTAAATCTGTCATTACTCGACTGTGTAGGCGGCCGTGAAGTTTCATTTTTCCTCCGCCGGAGCTTTACTTTTCACTTTTCCGCCGGCGGAGGTAAAAGTGTTACCATAGCAACATAGATACAAACAAACAACAAAGCAAGCGTCAACAACTCAAGAATTATTAAACTAAAATTTGTATTTATCACTCAATTTGTGCACTGCATTTCTAAAAATCGCTAATTTAGGAACAATTTGGTTATTATTTAATCGAACTTACTCAATAACTGCTTATCAATACGGAATTAAAACGCAATCGGAGACGCAATTTTAAAAAAATAATTATTGTTGGCAGTGTCCACTGACAGCTTTATGTTACATTACTATAGCAACAACCTGTGCCTATTCACCGACACCGGTCTAAGCCGCCTTGCAAACCAACTTATCTTTGATAATAATTATTATTATTACTATTAAACAGAGATATTTTTGCATTAATTTGTCGACATTTGAAGAAAAAACAGCATATTTTATGTGGAGGAAAAGTTACTTTTCATGGCTTGCTCTCTATTAAACACGAGCGCGCCATGAAAAGTATCACTTTTCCTCCATATAAAATAATATACTATTTCCCTTAGTTGTTAACAAAAACTAGATGTATCCAAATTTCCGTTCATTCTATTTTTCGTATTTGTTTTTCAGTCTTTGAAGCAACGCGAGTCACCATATTGCACCCCGTTCGACGACACAATGTGTACCATATTCGTACAAATGACAAACTCGTAATTTTTCTGAACTTTTGTCTCCCAACATTTTTTTGTTGCACACAAATTATCGACGACGTGGCGCGAAAAGGACAAGCGGCCTTACTAATAACTTTATATACATAGGTGTAACTGTTTCACCAAAGTTTACAGAATTAAAAATATTCTGTAAACTTTGCTAACACTTGACACGATATTTGAAGATGGTTATTTTGTACCTACAATTTCTTTTCTGACTAGCTGACAAGTCATCTTGTTAAAAAAAGTAATCTAAACATGATTGTAGGTTTGTTCCAACCGACTAGAAAACCGTACGAGGGACCGTCATTTCTAGTTGTCAATTTCACTTTTGAAGGCGATAAATAACCTGTCAGGTTGACAAGCGAATTATACTACTGGAAATTACCGTCCCATGTATAGTTTTCATGGTCAGTTGGAACAGACCTATAGTATTTTTAATACCCATTTGGAATAACTCAATCCTTATTTTTATCAGTGTAACAAAAAAAATACCAACAAAAATGAACGTCGGTTACTAATTACATGTTACGTCAAAAGTTTGATGTCTGTTAATGTCATTAAATAACGCATAAATACACTTCAAAATGCGATTCCGATGAATTCAAAAAACTTATGTTTAATGTAGTAAGTTATTTTCAAAATGATTCAGGATCTCGATTTAAGGCAATTCAAAAAGCGGCCGAAGCCCTAAAAATTGCACAAAGTACATTATACAACTTAGAAGATCCAAACAGAGGAACGGAATTCAAATTTAGAAGGGATATGTCTGCAAACGTTTTCCGGAGCAAAACTCGAATTACGAGGAATACTGTGCATTGTTTAAGGCAACTTATTTACAAAACGTGTTCCCGAAAGGAACATGTTAACAAATATTAATTTAGAAACTATTTACCGGCAATTTATTGCATTATTGAAATGCCTGGAATCAGATTGAAGGGCATTTTATTTTTAAATAAATTAATATCAAATTGC
The DNA here is from genome assembly GCA_016904865.1 of Pissodes strobi. NCBI lineage: Eukaryota > Metazoa > Arthropoda > Insecta > Coleoptera > Curculionidae > Pissodes > Pissodes strobi. The sequence goes on along the minus strand of MU186249.1, from coordinate 78,055 downwards.
TCAATAAGAGAACATTAACTGGTTTTTTCTGGACGATACTTGGGTTCTTAGCAAAAATGGGGGTAATAGAAGAAAGTGGCAAGATGGTAATAAATAGAGTAATTAAAAAAAAAAAGAAGTGGGATTGTGGGATACGTTACGTTATTGTTTATGCCGAAAATAAAAATGGATTTGTGACAAATGCATCCTTATTTTTTAAATGTAATAAGAAGATAGGGTATTATGACGTTAATATGAATAAATGAATACCGTACATTTTGAGAAGTGGTTTAAAGATCAACTTATTGCAAAATTAGAAGAACCATCCAAATATACTATACTGCATAACGCAACTTCATAGTCGTCCAGAAGAAGACATTCCGAGAAAAAGCTGGACCAAATAACGTCTTTTAGAATGGCTTGGAAAGAACAATATCCCGTTTTTCAAATAATCTTTTAAAAGATGCTGTTTGGAACTTGGTGGAAAAGCAAACAGTACCTGATAAAGAAAATAAATTGGAGTTATTAAACATTGTAACAAGCAAATTTTGGAGAGGCGACGTGCGATGTTCAAATAGGCGAGGACGTGACAACCCTGGAAAACGAATGGCGCAGCAGTAGAATCGAATCGGTGTTATATAATACGGAGTATATAAATAGACTAGAAATAAGGCGTAGAGATAGTTATTGTACGATAGCAGAGTCGACTCATGGCGTTATGTAATTATGATAACTGTACTGGCGAAGGTGTATTGGCGAAATAAAACGTGTTACTAAAAATTAGGCTTTTACAACATCGAACCAATGGTAATTCTCTGGGTCGAATGAATTCGACGAAGAACTATCCTTTCCAGACAGCGAAATTATTGATCAAGAAGGTATTTAGATTTTAAACTTTTAAAATCACTTTGTTATTTTATCTCATTCAGTCAAACCGTTATTAAATATTACTGCTGCTTTTTACAATAATTATGAATGTTTTATTACAGTCAGTTTACTTTGTATAACAGGACCATTGCTAATTTATTTCCCACAATTATAGGTATTTTATTTTTTTACACACATTCTTTCTTCGGATAGAATTACATTTTATAACTAAATATCTTTAAAAATGTAGAATTTCCATAGTGTTAAAAATTGGAGCAAATTATAGCACAAAACACTAAAATATGCAAAACAACCACGGCAGGTCTGCGTGAATCGAGCGGTAAAATACACGTTGAATGAATAATTCGACGTGCCGATCGAAGGCGGCCGTAGATGTTTATTACGACTTACCTAAATTCTGGTGCCTGTTTTTTTTTTTTAATTCTAACAATAGTAATTGTAGTTTTGCTCCTAGAAATATTTGTAGACATATTCCATCTAAATCCGGAAGACGTCATTATTCTGTTTGGACGTTCTAATTTGTAGTAATGTGCTTGTGGAACTTCGCGTTTTTAAAATTGTTTTAAATCTCGATCCTAAATTATTTTGAAAATAACTTACTACGTTAAACATATGTCTTTTATCGACCCTCATAAGATTTAAGATTAATAAACGTATGTTTCCGACAAGATGGTAGTGTGCGTCTGAATGCTCTTAATTCAAATTACTTTGATAGTTCTAGCAATTATTTTTATAAAATATAATATACTTAGTTGTATATTATTATCACATATTAGCATATAACGTCCATATAAATTCATATTAGATATTCCAAACAATCGGATCACTCGTTTGATATCATTCTAAAAGCCGGCTCTTTTGGGTGCGATCGTTAATAGTACCCCATACACGGGCGAAATATCTGTCATATCTGATATGTGGCGAGCCAAACTCATAAGGATATCGCTGCGTTAATGGTTAACCACGGGTCAGATATAGCCCGATGAGAATTTGGGACAAATTAAATCTGTAGGTTTGGACTTCCCGGCCAAATCTCACCGTTAGTGGGTACGGGCGAATAATAGTATAATTATATTTATCAATTATCATCATCAATGAGTGGCCACGAGACTTTTTAACGGGCTTTATAGAAATTTACAGAAGTCGTACTTGCTTATGGCAAATAAAGGAAAAAAAAATCTGAAAATCGTTCCTATGATGGGCTGGTCAGCTATTTCCAGACTTATTTTCCAAACGTAGATCTAGATTTTGTGACAAAAAAATCAAAATATCAGAGCTGAATGATTTTTGAAACCTTGCGCACTTCCATTCTTGTTTTATTCTCGGAAACTAAAAAACAGAAGAAAAAAATTGACGTTTGCACCAACCCGCTTTCAACTTCGATTTTTATAACTTGGCCAACTTGCTTCTTAAGAAGTATAAATTTGCAGATTTTTAGGACACCAACTACATGTTCCTCTCGTTGCAAAAAAGAAAGGCAAACGGGAATGCAACAGAAATAAAGAAATGTATGAATGTCTATTCCAACGCTTTATTAGAAAAAAAGGAAGTTGGTGAATTCATGGAGATTTGTATAAATATCGCGGCGAATCTAAAGAAGATGTCATTAAAACAAGAATTTTTTTCGGAGTCATTAATTAATCAAATAATTACAAAAGGCTTGTTTAAAGAGTTAACACGAACAACAGTTGTCACGGAGATGTCTGCTGCTATTCCTCATGATCGCTACAGATCTGCATCTCCTGCTGGAAGTACTTTTACAGAATTTAGTGACTTCTACAATCGCTACTACACCAATGCGCCAAAAATGTTTGATCTTGAAATAACAGTTCTCTTTTTTTTTTAATGTACCTTTTCGATCTGCTGTAAAATATAGTTAGTATTCTTTTCGCAATATTTCTAAATGAAACCTTATTTACTGCCTTCATAAATTTTTCTTTCAATATTGCTTGACAGGTCTCCAGAATTAGATGCCCTAATGTTTTAGCTGCAATGCATGTAGAAAGTTTCAAGTCTTCGTACGATCTGCCAGTAGCCAGAAATCAAAGGGTGGCAATTAGTCGTTCTTCTGGAGGAATTCCTTGTCGCATTACTGTTTTCTGTTTTTGTAAATGTTCTCCAACAAGGTTTAATAGAAGGTTAAACGTATTTTTGTCCATTTGTAAATAAATGCAAAAAACGTTTTGGACCAGTTGCTTGCAGCTCTCTCGTCGCGATATCCAATTCTTGACCCACTTTCTTATCACTCTTTTTGCGTAAATATTCTGAAACCACGATGCCAGCACAAGCAATAGCTATCCGTTTCTTGCTTCGCATATTTAACACTCACTTATCACTAAATCTGTCTCTGCCACGGCCAGATCTTTTAGCTCACCTAAAATACCACGCGCCAGATCAAATATGTCTAAAATGTAGGATTTCACTCCACTCACGGACGGATCTGATACCTCGAATCCTGTATGAAGATTCGGCACACGTGCTTGATATGCTAATTAGAGGACAAGGAAATATTTAGTTCGTCCGATCCGGATCTGTCGAATCAAATCTCTACGTATTTCAACTGTACGGATAATCCGTCTGTGTATGGGGCGCTAATCACTTATTATCTCGTACCAAACCATTGCGAAGCAAAAGGGCTGCTCAGCCGAGTCAGCCGTGTTGCCACCCCTATTACGATCGTAATAGATCTATTATTTCCTTAGACAAGGAAAGAAGAGGACAGATAACATGGGAAAAAGCCTGTTACCAGCTGCCACATAAATTACTGGGTAACTTCAATAAATTAATTGAAATTATAAGTAATAAATAATAATTAATAAGTTAAAGTAATTTTCAGTCGTAAAATAATATAGCCATTTTATAGGTAGAGTATGAAAAATATATTACTTACGCCTCTGTTGAATGACTCTCCTTGAAGAAGATTTATGGCTTTATTGATTATTTGATGACTGAAAATATGCAAGATCGGGTATATAATTACTCTCGATAATTAAATAATCATCCCTACCATGATATACTCAGAGGTAACACAATGTGTACATTATGCATTATTATTAAAACAAGAAATATGCAAATAAACTACAAGGTCAGCAGACAATAAATACCTGTGAAATGAAATTCCAGGCTCCTTCTTCTCACTTCGACTCTTGCAACCATATGCCGAACAATTTACCATTATGAATCTTAGTTTTTATCTCTCTTTGTTCAAAAACTCACAAAATAACTGCAAAATAGCACCGCCACAACAATAGATGTGTTTGCCACATAAATAATGGCCGCCGCTCTGAAAGGCTTCAATTTCAGTACATTGGCTTAATGTCATGCGCGGTATCCTTACTCTTACCTAATCTAAGATTATTTCAATATTCAATTACGCTATTGCCAAGTGAGAAAATCTATTACAATTTGGGGTTTTAGCAGTTTTAGCATGGGTCTCGTATATTGTCATGTTTATAGTTTTATTACTTAAAAACGTTTAAATTCATGGTTGGTAACCCAAACAGAATCTCAACCAAGAGTTCCACTAATAACAGTAACGCCGTCATCATAATGTGTGTGCCAAAACTTCGAACTTCAATATCAAACGTCAAACTTGGTGTATTTAACTAGCGGCTAATATGCAAGTTACGCTCCATGATTTAATTGGTCGGAGTTCCTTGTTTAAAAATTGAGGTTATGTTGTTTGACGTTCATCCATGTCTCTACGTTCTAGAAAAATTTCTACAACGCCTCCGTTGCGTAGTAGGCAGGGTGCTTGCCTGTCATTCCGGCGCTGCGGGTTCGATTCCCGTCGATCGCGGCAGATGTTTTGTTTATTGTTTTTTTTTTTTATTAATTTACCTTTTTTTCTTAATTTTGGTTTAGTTTGGGTTAGTTTTGGTTAGCATTTGGTTAATTTTTGTTGATTGAGCCGCCGTAGCGAGCGAAGCGAGCGGAGAGCCAGGCAAAGCCATAATAATACCCCGGTTGACGGATCGCAAGAATAATATGTGATGAAATAAATAAAATTATGTATTTACCTAATACATGGGAAACTTTTTTATTTTTGATTTTATGAGAAAAAGTTATTCTTGATAAAAGTTGGTGCTTGGAAAAAAACTAATTTTGACAATTCTAAATTAAGGATAAGTTATACAGGGTACTTAAAAAATACAAAAATTAAGGTTAAAAAAACAAAAATTTTGTAATATCAACAACCAACAAAAACTAACCCAAGGCATGCCAAAGAACTAACTAATCCAA
>MU186249.1:42302-60261 GCA_016904865.1 Pissodes strobi | reverse complement strand
AAAAACACAAGCGTCTAGCACTCCTACTAACTTTTTGATGCAAAAGCCGTGCATGGGTAATGGCGAAACAAGAATAGGTATTATTATGGCTTTGCATGGCCCTCCGCTCGCTTCGCTCGCTACAGGGGCGCAACCAACAAGAACTAACCAAAACCAACCAAAAATTAAGAAAAAAAATTAATAAAAAACGAACACAACCTTAAAAAAAAGTAAATAGAACATCCGTCACGACCGACGGGAATCGAACCCGCCGCGCCCAGATGACAAGCAGATCGTCTAACTACTACACCACTGAGGCGTTGAAGAAGTTTCGCTAGACCGTAAAGACATGGATAATTTCGATACATTCGGCCATTATGCATGCACGGCATCGAAGTTAGTAGGAGCGCTAGACGCTTGTATAAAAAACGATCGCTCCGGGGCCCAACCAAACAAAACTGACCCAAGGCATGCCCAAAATGAAGAAAAAATCGTTTTACATTCATAACCTTAAAAAAATGAGCAAGTCTGTTAGTACTCGAGACACTGATGTATAAACATATCCTATATCGACATCATCGACATGAAAATCTAATGCCACCTTAGGCCGCGTGACGCCTGAATATAGGCAACTACTTACCTATATGGAATTGGTAGACTGGCGTTAGAAAGAACACGTTCTAAACTAACGGTTACAGACAGCCTGCATAACACATTCCCGTTACAGATACCGCCTGACGTGCGTTACATTTGTAACGTTTACATTATAATGTCTGACATTACACTTCACGCATAGCCCACCGCTCGCTTCGCTCGCTACAGGGGCGCAACGAACTAAAACTAACCAAAACCAATCCAAGGCATGCCCAAAATCAAGAAAAAAACTTTTCACTAATATAACCTCAAGAAAATAAAAAATAGGTTTAAAACTATCCGTAAAAATCAACGCGAGCGAAGCCGCGGGTAAAAGCTAAAAGTGTCCTATGTTCTTTACTATACTCTTGAAAATATCTGTACAAAATTTCATGATGATCGGAATAGTTAATGCGTGAAAGCATAAAAACAAACAAAGAAACACATTCGCATTTATAATATTAGTTACGATTCTTTAATAATACTTTACTGGCAGCTTCGGAGTGGATTAATTCACTGCACAAATTCGACACGAAAATCTATACAGCTTATATATTCACTACCAGCTAATCATCTTCGGCCGACATCCTTTACAAGCGTCTAGAGTACAGGCGTAATTTCCGATACCACATGCACAATGGCGAAACAAGAAGGAAATATCGGAATTATCCATGTCTCTACGTTCTAGCAAAACTTCTACAACGCCTCGGTGGTGTAGAAGGCAAATTGATTGCCTGTCATTCCTGCGCTGCGGGTTCGATTCCCGTCGGTCGCGACAGATGTTTTGTTTACCTTTTTTTGACGTTATGTTTGTTTTTTATTAATTTACCTTTTTTTCTTAATTTTGAGTTAGTTTGGGTTAGCCTTGGGTTAGTTTTGGTTAGCACTTGGTTGGTTGTTGTTGACTGACGAGTGAAACGAGCGGAGGTCCATGCAAAGCCATAATAATACCCATTCTTCGTTTCGCCATTGCGCATGTGGTATCGAAAATTACGCCTGTACTCTAGACGCTTGTATTCCTTTGATTTGGGAAAGTTAATAAACAAATTATGCAAATTTTAGAAGAGGGCTATAACTCAATATTGTTTTAAACGTCTGGGCATCTGAATAATACTTTTGACAGTCCGTTTAATTTAAAATAATAATATGCTTTTTTATCGTCTAAAATCCGTTTAAAAACGATTTTATATGGCAAAATTGTTTAAAAATCCGAAAATTCGGGCTTTTTAGGACGATGGCACTGGCTTCGGCCGAATTTGTCGTGGATTTTTGAAGCGAAAATTCATTTTAAATTCAACCGTCCATTAAAAAACCAAACTTTGCAAATTTTAGAAGAGGGCCATGACTGAATATTGTTTTAAAAGCCTGGGCATCTGAATAATACTTTTGACGGTTCGTTTAATTTAAAATATGCTTTTTTATCGTCTAAAATCCGTTTAAAACGATTTCAAATGGCAAAATTGTATCACGGCCGTCCTGGATTAGCTTGCACCTCAATGCGCACGGCTAATAATGTCACAATCGGTTTACACTTTAGACTCTAGGAATAGCAGTCACCCTACACTCTGTCCGTTGACTTCCATGTCTTCGCGATGCAACCAGTCGTTTGTAAGTCCGCTGATGGTCTAGGTGTCTGGATGGTTAGCCTTCACTTCGGCGACCCGGGTTCAAATCCCATCGGTTTTTTTTATTTTTTTTAAGGTAATATTTCTTAACAGTTTTTTCTTGATTTTGGGTATGTCTTGGGTAAGTTTTGGTTAGCACCTGGTTAGTATCCTTTCCTTGAGCCCCCGTAGCGAAAAGTGAAATATTACTTGTTGTAATACATGCTAGTACTTTGGATGCCCTTTTTACGATATATTTTGCTTTATCTAACTAACAACCAGGATATATTTAACAAAAGCCGTATTATAGTGGATATACAGCAGCTTGCATGTGTTTTCGCAAATACATTCCACTGCATTCAATACATACTACAACAGGCCTTGATTCTGATTTTGAATTTGGCGAGGCAAGCGCCCGATTATATCCGAATGCGACCGAAGTCAACGGACAGAGTGTAGGGTGCCGGCTATCCCCAGAGTCTAGTGGTTTACACATTCCGTCCCCCATTTCCGTCCACACATTTCCGTCCAATTTGCTGAGATTTACCCTCATACTGCCGCGTAAGATGTTTACACATAAAAAAAAGCATGCCTCATGCCTTTGCTACTGGAATGGAACCCGGGCTGCCGTATCAGAAACGCGGCATCTAACCACTGAAAAACGAGTAGTGTTGCTAGAATGATTTTTATACATGGAACAGACAAACCACCTAAAATGAAATAAATTCCAATACAATGCAATAACATTTCTGGTAATACACACAAGTATAAATATATAAGGATTTAGGTAGGTTTATACTTAATCATTAAATATCCAATAACATAAAATACTCCTACCGTTGCAACAATACTTATATAACTTTTATAATATGCTTTGATCAACGGAAAATGAAATAAATATCAATAATAAATAACCTACTATCTTTCTTAATTTGGAGCCTAAAAAACATAGAGCACGTCACACTGATTTGCGTCTACGTAACAGCTTACACTCCTATGTTCCTGGTTATTTTTTTGCGTCCTCATCGTGTACCTGCAGAATTTCGTCGCTGTCTCCTGTATTCTCTGTTCTAGCGGTCGTGTCCCGGCTTCCAGCTGTCTTGTCGTCTTGAAATCCTCCCATCTATAATTCATGATCGTCCTTAGCAGTTTCCGTTCCAGCGTGAGTAGCTATGTTGCTATGTTGGTCTTTGCTGCGGAGCTCCAACCCGGCTCGGCGTACATGACTATTAGTCTGACGTAGGTATTGATGCGTCTGGTCTTGACGTCCTTGCCCAGTCTTGATTGCCTCATGATGTAGGGGTATATTGCGCTCGCTGCTAGTCCTGCTCTATTCCTGGTGATCTGCAAGTGGTCCTTGAACGTCAGCTTCGCGTCCAGCGTGACTCCTAGGTACTTGACGGGGTCCTTGTCTTCTATCTGTGTCTCGTTGATCACGATATGTGTCCTTTCTCTCCTGCGTTTTTGGTTCAAGTTGATCAGTTGAGTCTTCTCCTCGTTGATCTTCAGCTTCTTGAGGTATTCCGCTATCTGCCTGACATGTTGCTCTATTTTCTGCGTGGCCCCTATCTGCTGGGCTGATGATGTATAGACCGCTACGTCACCCGCGAAGAGTGCTATTTGGTGGTTCTGCTTCTTTGGTACGTCATTGATGTATATGTTGAACAGCGACGGCGACATCACGCTTCCTTGAGGGAGTCCCTGCCTTATTGTCCGTGTCCTTGATTCCGTCCCGTTGATCAGCGTTGTTGTCGTCCTGTCCTTTAAGTAGCTTACAATGAATCTCGTGATGGCCAGTGTTATTCTAGCTTCGTGCACCTTGGCCTCCCACCATACGGTGTCATAAGCTTTCTCCAGATCCAAAAGCGCCACTGTCGTGGTCTTCCTGATGTTGTATGCATGGTCCACTATCCTTGCAAGCTGCATGGCTGCTGCTTTTCCTTGTTGAAATCAGAACTGCTCTGGTATGATGGTTCCTAGTGTTTGGAGCTTCGTGTTGATCCTTTTGTTGAGCACTCTTTCGAAGACCTTTCCAAGGGTGGGTAGCAAGGAGATGGGTCGGTACGATGAGGTTTGGCTCCTGTGCTTTCTTTGTTTGGCGATGACGATGATCCTGGCAATTTTCCATGTTCTCGGGAAGTAGCGCAGTCTGATCGAGGCATTCACGATGTATGATAGCTGAACAAGGGTTTTATTTGGCAGGAACTTGGCCTCCTTCATGACTATTCCGTCCGGTCCTGGCGCTTGGTACGGTCTGGCCCTGCTTATGATCCTCTTTACCTCTGTGGGGCTCGTGATTATTCCTCTCGTGTCCTGCAGTGGGAGCGCTGCGATCTCGTCCGTTGCCCTCTGCACTCTTCTTTTTGTCCTGTCATCTGATAGATTCTCCGCCAGGCTGCTGATATTGGCGAATTATTCCATAAATGCCTCCGCCTTTTCTGTCCTGTCCGTGACGATGTGTTCTACGTCGTCTCTCGTCACATTGATCGGTGGGGATTTATCGCAGTGACATTACTCAGTTCTCTGAAGCGGTCTTTACTGCTTATTTATAAAAATATGCTGACATATGAATATATTTACGACTAATAAAAAACACAAGCGTCTAGCACTCCTACTAACTTTTTGATGCAAAAGCCGTGCATGGGTAATGGCGAAACAAGAATAGGTATTATTATGGCTTTGATCGAATAATCACGATCGGGAACTGTTCAACGGCTGTTCCTGTTCTTCATTTTCTTGATGTGCTTCCAGATGTTGTTCTCTCGGCTTGTGGCTGTGTTCCGTTGTTCCAGGCATCGTTGAATGAATCCAGCATGACTCGGGTAAGTGCGCACTCTTCCAGGTAAGCGGCTCTGTCATTAGGGTCACGTGTATTCTGATATGTCCTGCGTAGTTGGTTCCTTCTCGCGATCTGTTCCTCAATATGTAGGGGCGGCTTGTCCTGCTTAAGGTCGGGGTTCCTGGGAATGTTGTGTTTCTTTGCGGCGCTTATTATCCTAGTCATGACGTCTATGGCATCATCTATATTTTCAGGAGTGTCCAAGTCGCGAGTTATCCGTAACTCCGCTTTGACTTATCTCCTGAAATTTGTCCAGTCGGCGGTCCTGTAGTTTTATGTGACCCTAGGGGCTGCGAGGGCTGGATGATGCATCGTCTTGAACATTACTGACAGGTGATCAGATTGCAGTTCTGTCATGGTGGTTGCTGTGGCGTAGATGCCCCTTGCTACCTCTATGTCCAGCGTGGCGTCGCTTACATGGTATTGCGCAATACTTGTCCTTCTGTCCGGAATTATGAGGTGGGCGTCGTTCCTGTCGATCCAGTTCCTGAGTCGCGTCCCTGTCCTGTTGTCCGTGCTGTTGTTCAACGAGGTGTGCTTGGCGTTTAGGTCTCCTATGAGCAGGGCCTAGGGCTGATTCAGCCGTCTTTCTAGTTCGTCTTCGTCGAGAACTTGAATTGGCTTGTTGTACGCTGAGATGATCTTCAGGTTGTTTGTTGTTATCGCCACTGTCTTTATACTGATCGTGTATGTTGCCTGTTCTTCGAATTGGATGCTCCTCTTCACGTATAGGGCCACTCCTCCATACCTTGGTCTTAGTTTCATTAACATTCAGTATACCTGGCATGGTCCTGGCGACGAGTTCTCTAAGCTGGCTGATCTTGCCCCCTATTCCGTTCAAGATTCTTCTTTATTCATGCCAAATAATAAACATCATGTCAAAATACAATAGTAAACCTTATATCTCTAGTCATTAAAGATAAAAGCCTTACAATCTAATAAAAACACAAAGCAGTTTAAAATTACTCATAATCACTCTTCCATATAAACACACAACTTTCAATCTTCCTCAACATTAAAGTTTAAAGAACAAACAGGAACATTCAGGAATTCAGATACGTTGTATCGCGCGAGCCGAAGCAAATATTTTTTTATACAATTTTTATACTAACTTAAGTTTAGTCTCCTAGCCTGATGGGGAAGCCTGTTGAAAAATTTTACCGCTATAAAACCCGGGCGGCTTTGATACTTCCTTAACCTACAGAAAATAGGTCTGATATTACCTCTTTCTCTTGTTTCATAATTGTGCAGTTTCCTCTGAAGAGTAAACTGTTCCTCGTTTTTCTTGATAAACAGTAGACTCTCCAGCATAAAGGCAGTCGGAAAAGTTAGGATGCCTAGACTGATAAAGACCCCCCCTGCAATCCTCCCGAAACTATAGGCCCGCGAGCAGCCGAACAACTCTCCTTTGGAGTCCAAAAACCCTGTCTGCACCACCGACCTCCATTATATGGATAAGCACAAAGCTATCCAAATCATACCGATACCAAAAGTAACCCAAAGCTAACCCAAAATTAAGAAAAAAAGGTAAATAAAACATGGAAAGTAACTTGTGTTTTAGCCGCTCGTATAATCTTAAAAATTTGACAATCTGGCGTCGTCTTGAACGTCGTTTTATAACACGCCTAGACATTTGATAATCCGGCTAGCCAGACAGCAAAAGAATGAAAGGTGAACGAAAATTTGACAATTTGGCCGCTATTTATAAAACGCCTAGGCAATTTATAAAACGACGGATTTTGTAATCTGGCTACGACAACTACCTTTTAAATCGAAGCACACAAGCTGTCCCAAATGATCAGATAAATTAGGATCCAGATTCCTTATGTCAGATACATCAAAGTTTACACACACATTGTCCAGACAATTTTTACCACTTGTTTCTTGTGCAAATAATTTCCTTAAGCCATAGCTCTCTAGAAAATATTCCATTGTACAAGCTTCCCCTTGATTAGTCCCAAATAATATTGTAAACGACTAATTTTTAGTTACACGTTTTATTTCGCCAATATTATTACAGCCACTAATATTTCCGCCTTTCACCTTAAAGCATCGCCAGTATAGTTATCATAATTACATAACGCCATGAATCGACTCTGCTACTCATACAATAACTATATCTACGCCTTATTTCTAATCGATATATACTCCGCATTATATAACACCATGACTAGATTCTCCTACTGCGCCATTCGCCTTCCAGGGTTGTCACATCCTCGCCTATTTGAACGTCGCACGTCGCCTCTCCAAAATTTGCTTGTTACAATATATTAAAATCCCCAGTTAGGACAATGTTTGCATTCCGATCGACCTGCTGTACAGCAGCATCCAGATGTGTCAAAGCATCCCATAGGAGACCTATAAATACTAAAAACATACAAATTACAAGATTTTATCACAATACAGCACAATTCTATATATCTTTCAACATTTTTTTGTTATCACAGGTATAAAATCACCATTAAAATTTTTGTTAAGTAGTATCAATATGCGATTTGTTCTAGTTTTATAATTACATACAAATATCAGTTCGAACTAAAATTGTTAATTTCCTCGTTTTTTAACCAATGCTCAGTTAGAGAAACTATTGTAATATTCCTGTCAGCCAAAAAGGCTTCTAACTCACTTACACTATTCCTTACAGATCTGACATTACAATGGAAAATACTCATACTTTGCTGTGAATTACCTTCTTCCAAGGGTACCCGCTCTGATACATTTACTTGTTCAGAGAATGGTTGAATTTAATTCCCTCAGGCCACAGCTCTGCATTCATAATTTGCTTGCTTTTCTCCACAGGAGCACCCAGCTTAAAGCATCCAATGTACTTTGATTTTGTCACCATTTTTTCACATGTGCAGCCCTGTATTTCATTGTCCTCCAAAAACTTTAGTACGTCTTTTGCCTCTGTTTTTGGGAACAGACCTGATATAAATATCCATTGTATTCTTTGTGCAACCTGGACTTTCCTTGTTTTTGTTTCTTCCAAGTACAGATTGTGGTCTCTCAAAATTGGCAGGTTTCTGAGCGGTTTACCTCTTTTATTTGGTTTTTTCCTAATTACCTTCGTCCATTCCTCTCTTGGCTTTACCTTATCATCAATTTCCTTGATTTCCTTTTCATTTCCATTGGAAATAAGAATGTCATCGTCTCATCACAGCTTACCAAACAATCATCGTCAACAATAACAATATTTATCTCCTTGTCATTCTTCTCAACATTGCCCGGCACAATCAGACAGCTCTTCCCTGGTTCACTGGCCTCTGCTACAGATTTTGAAACTGGTGCCAGTGTTGCCAGGTCGAAAAAATAAAATTCACCAGAAAATGGAATGAAAAATCACCAGATTTGAAAAAAAATCACCAGAAAGTGATTTTTTTATTAAAAACGAAGAAATGCGTTTTATACATCTTAATTAAAGTATTTAATTAAAGCAAATCCATTATAAATATTTTTTCTGATTCTATGGCGAAGGCGAACTTATAATATCATATTACAAGAAGACAATCTTATAACAGACACAAGCAACCTTATTGATTTCCTATCTCTACCTGCGAAGAGTACCTACACTAATACAGTTGTATAATTTTTCTGCTATTATTGTGTGGCTTTGAACTACTTTAAATGACCAAATAAGAATTATAAAAAGGCGTATATTAAAAAAAAACTAATTTTGATTCAATTACTTACATTGTAAAAATGTACAGACTACAGGCTTAATAAGAGTAAATATCGATAAACAATAAATTATTTAACATTCAATTTACTTATTTAGGTTACAGTGACTTTATAAAGTCACTGTAATTTAAGTACTTTACACAATCCACCTGACACTAACGCAACATATATAATGTCTCTGTTTAAACTATGGAGGGCTTCCTCCATAGTTCTAGCCCTTCTTAGCTTAAGCTTTAAACTACCTGCACCGTAAGCATAAGACATCAGAAAGAGAGAGAATATGATCTAATAAAAAGATTTATTTTTCATGAAAATGAACAAGGACACATTTGCGTTTTAATATCCTTTACACAAGTAGAGCACTATGTAAAAATCGACCTCTTCTATTGGTCGATCTATCTCATATTACGATATGTCTTCGTGATGCAACCAATTTGCCGCAAGAGCTCTCGTGGTCGAGAGGTTTAGATGGGTGGGTCTCACCTGGGTTCAAACCCCGTTGCTTTTTTTTATCTTTTTTTAAGATTATGTTTCTTAACATGTAGCGGCTCTTCTGCGCCATATTGGGTGCCGCGTGGCGATCGTGCAGGGATCTTTTGGGCTCCTCGAGAAAGAATCGGACGGTCTAGCCAGCGTAGTCTGTGCCCTCTCATTTTATTTCATTATTTTTTCGTAGCCAGAGAAGATACCAATACGCCGGTAATGCCGGGGGGGGGGGGGGGATGTTCCCGTGAGATCATCTTTTGACTGTTTCATTCATAGGTATAGTTTTGTGCAAGAGTCGGGAACCACCAGGGGCACAGGCCCGGCATACTGGAGGTTTTTTCAAATAGTCCCCCTCACACTGGAACATCGTGTAAATTACGCAGGAGCGTTGCCATGCCTCAAATTAAGCGCCGAAAGAGGGGTGTGCTGGCGTATTGCCTTGTAGCAGAGCCATACCCTTGCCGGGGGAGACCCCAAAATATATGCCTACCGCACGCTTTAAACAGTGCATACGGATGTCTGTATGCTGCGAAAGTACAACCACAGCACAGTTCCCTTATGGGTCTTAATAATAGGAATGCATAAAAGTGACATAATTTATGAAATTTGAAAAATGTAAAAACAAAGCGAGTAACATTTTTTGCTAGATTAGAACTGATTTTGAGCACGCTTTGGGTTAGTTTGGGATAGTTTTAGTTGGTTGCTCCTCCGAAACGAGCGGATAAATTTACAGCGAAGAAAACAAGCAATATTGAAGTACTGTAAATAAGGTTTATTTTGAATTAATCTGATTGGGAAGGTAGATAGATACAGTATAAGTAAATATTAGGCGTATTCGTGTTGCCAGGAATCTCCACCCTCATTCAAAAAATATTCCGGCGCAGGATCTTTTCTTATAGGGTTGATTGAAAATCAACGCTTATAGTCTCGTAATGTGCTGCCAAAGACGTATAAAAATAGACAGATTTATTTACTAAATATGAAGACGCCAACATCGTTTCCCTTCTTCTTTCCCCTCATATAAAATAGTACGCAACTGATAGCATGGCTTACTTACCGCTACTGCGGCGCTGTTTCCGATGACACCTATGAGTATGCCTGTATCAGAGTACAAATAATATCGAGTAGATTCACTTAGCAAAAATCGTTTGATGGTTTTGGATCAAACGCAAAAGTCGCAGCACGGTAAAAAAATTAGTTTTTACCCTACCTGCAGCAGCGAGCAGTCTGTGAGGGGAGATTCAAAAAGTATTAGCTGATGCAAAATTATTTCCTCGGTTATTATTTGATACACGATATTTCAAAGGGCTATTAAGGTAATTTTTAATACGTGATTCAAATGAATAAAACTATGTAATAAAGTTATACAAATTAGTAACGTATACTAAATTCAAAAACATTATAAATAAAGGTAATACCTATTAAAATAATTTATTTGACAGTTTGTAACTTGATTCATCTATTAAAACATGTGTAAAGCAGAAGGTTCAAGGTACCTGAGAAATATTGTGGGAATTTAAATATAAAAAGGACAAATTAAGCTAGTAAATTAAATTTATAGCTTCTTAAAAGTCTAAACACTTCATTACTCGCGCTACGAGTATTTCTCTCACATTTTCTGCGAAATCGTCAGTTTTCGGAGATGGCTTTGCGGACGGAGTTGTCCTCCACTACTCTAGCTGACTTATTTGGCGTCCTCTTTACCATAGCCAATTAACCGGGTGCATTTCTCAAATGATTGGCTGCATTTGTGAGAATTTCTCTCATCGCGCTACGTCTGCCGTAGTACTTTTAACATTGAAAATGTTTCTGTTTTGCTGTTATGGGGCATCAAATTGCGGAAAAGTGCATGCTACATTTGCCACACATGATGTCATATGCGTGATGAACTACTAACCCAAACTAACCAAAAGTAATGAGAAGCACCAAAAAGAACTAAATGTATCGGAACAGATTAAAAAAATTAAAGTAAGACTAACTCAAATTATCCGAACTTTTGCAGCTAACCAAAACTAACCAAATACATTAAAATTTGTTATAACGTATTGGATCCGGTTCAAATTACTAAAATAAATTGGAACTAACTGAAACTAACCGAAAGTTGAGTAAACAACTAACCAAAAGCACCAAAACGCCTAAACCGTATCGGGCAAATTACAAATATTAAAGTAAGCTAAAATTAACTTAAATTAACCGAATTTTGGCAACTACCCGAAAACATTAAATTTGATTGTAACGTATCGGCGTCGGTTCAAGTGACTAAAATGAATTAAAACTAACTGAAATTAAAGAAATGCCTTTTTAACATTATAATATTTTTTAACATAATATAAAAAAAGGTGCCGATATGAAGACCTAAAAAATTACCCTCCACTTGTAGATAGGAAAATCTATTAATATATAACTAGCCATGACGTTGCGGTAGATAATAATTCTAACCTGTTCCGAATTAGACCGTTCTTTCGCTTTTGCTTACTTTTAGTTAGTTTTGTTTAGCCGTTTAATTAACTTTCGGTTAGTCTCAGTTAGATCCTATTTATTTTAGTCATTTGAACCGACTCCGATACGTTATAATCAAATTTAGTGTTTTTCGTTACTTTTGGTTAGTCGCCAAAGGTCTGCTCGTCTTGGTTAGTTTTAACTTACTTTAATTTTTGTAACCTATTCCGATACGTTTTAGTGCTTTTGGTTACTTTTGATTAGTTTTGGTTTGTCATTCAATCAGATTTCTGTTAGTTTTAGTTGGTTTTTATATATTTTAGAATTTAAACCGGTTCAAATACGTTACGAGTGTAATTAATTTTAATGTTTTTGGTTCATTTTAGTTAGTCGCCGAAATTCGGCTAATTTAAGTGAGTTTCAACTTACTTTAATATTTTTAATCTATTTTGATTTATGATTTCGCTTTTCTGGTTACTTTTGGTTAGCTTTGTTGTTCAATCAACTTTCGGTTAATTTCAGTTAGTTTAAATTTATTATAGTCATTTGAACCAGTTCCAATACGTTATTACCAATTTTACTGTTTTTGGTTAGTTAAGGTTAGTCGCCAAAATTCGGTTAATTTGGGTTAATTTTTGTAACAATTTAAGTTCCTGATGTTTTTTGGAAATATTCTAAGTTGCCGGATAGGTCGCGAGTTTATATTATTGGTTAGTAAGGATTTTTTCTTGGGCGCCAGAAATTCCTCAACTCTCAAAGAACTGTCAAGTATCACCAATAAAAGCTTAAAAGCTAACAAAAATCACTTGATAGACGTTGAGAACTGCAGAATCTCATTCTCGCCGGAAATAAAAAATGTTCTTAAAAACAAATTTACAATAATTTTATTTCAATAAATATTATTAAAATTAACAATCCAAATTATAACTTTGTTGAACAGAGTTGAAGAATTAAATTGATGTTAGAAAAAAAAAAACAATTAAAATATTAATTTTTGAAATTAGTCAAAACCAAAAAAAATTCTGATCCAGCAGTGATTTTTACGTTTGCAAATAAAATACTTAGCTTAGACGCTCAACCCTGGTTGGACACACTTCTCTTCACCTCGTTCCCTTTTTCTCCAATTGCCTGTTATTTGTTAGGTCTATATGAGTAAGGATAACATCAGAGGGCATAAACGTCTTATAGAGCTGATACGTCTAATGCTGCAATGGTACACTCGGTTGATGCTTGATTATCAATCCAAGCTCTTTGACCAATTTCCGTGAAAATATGCAAACAGAAAAAAACTTGTTTTAGACCAGAATGTTGGTTGATATTAAGCAAAAAAATGAACAATAATGAACAGTAATTGAAACAATCTCATCAAAATATTTCAAACTCTTTTACTTAAAAATTAAATCTACGATCAAAAATTACAAGATTTGTAAATGAAGGATTAAACTATGATTAAAAGAAAAAAACAAGATTCGTCAATGAATCTGATAAAACTATGTTGCAAATTACAAGATCATTAATGAATGATTAAACTATGTTTAAGGATACAAGATTCGTCAATGAATCTGATAACACTATGTTCCAAAATACAAGATCATTAATGAATGATTAAACTATGTTTAAAAATACAAGATTCGTCAATGAATCTGATACTCAAGGCTACTTCAAAAAAATAATGATTAAATTTAACTTAAGCACACTTTTAAATAAGTGCCAAATAAATGAAAAGTCCCCAAAAAAGTTTATTTAAAAGAAAGGTTCTAAAAAATAAGCTAAATACTAGTCAAAAATTGATAGAAATATGATTACTTCAAAATTACAAATTAATAAATATGCAAATTCTTCCTAAGTCAAATTTATGCGATAAGAAAACTGTATGTGCTAAGATCACGATACAAAGCTGATCGACATTTCACATTATGTCACTGTTCTCCCATTTCATTCGTCAAAGTGAGCATTACGAGCCACAAGCAAAAATAAACCGAGCAAATTTAGCTATAAGTTAACAAGGAGCTAGGTTTACAAAGATGGAAAAATTATAAATTCACCGTCGACTGTCGGTAGAGACAAGAAAAAAAAATCTAAGGTGAGTTCTCAAAGAAATTCAATATGATATTTCATAAATTAGAAATAATATAAAAGAAACTCACCTTAGACCTTTAGAAAGTTGAATTTCCCAAATCCTCTACCGGCAGTGAACTGGAGGTCTCTTTGGCAAATCTCCGTCCCTCAGCAAATTTGGCAATGGCCTGAGTCGGGTACCCGACTTTTAAAAGTGGCGGATCAGAACCAGGAATTAGCTAAAAACACAAAAGACCAACAGAAATCGGTAATAACGTTAGGTTAGTTAAAAATTCTCCTTGTTAACTCGAACTACGCAGTTAAATGTTCCTGTAAAAGTTAACGAAATTTACGATAAATATACTAAAATAGATTGAGTAGAGGGTCCACTAAGATCATTTATTCGGCAATACTTTAAAAAAAACCCAAGATGACCTGGAACAATGATGAATACAATTTCTAAATCTAGATTAGAAATCTATAATAAATCAAAGTATTGTCGTCTAAATCATTGATTCTAAATCCCTCTAGAACCTGAAAATTATCTTTAAGACACTCCTAAAACAAAGAAATAAATTTGTTCAGTTAAAAGCAGAATGTGCAAAAAAAACCAAATCACATTCCACCAAAAATAAAAATGGCTCTCACCTTCACGACGTGAAATTGGAGACAAAAGAAACGTTCGCCGTTCGATTTTAGAACCGGTCCAAATCGCATTCAAAGGAGTAGGAGGGAGACCATCAATTAAAATCACAATACTACTATCGCCCTCTATTCAAAGGCCAGTATAATAAAAATATTTTTATAGAAAACGACGCAAAACCAATACGACTATAATTCTAATGATAGCTCCACCTATGTACAAAAGATCTAACTTCTAGCGAAATCCTACCTAGGTACCGAAACCAAATCGCATGTATATTTGCATAAAAATCACTTTGCAATATAAAAATCTTAAAACCTGAAAAAACCATGTAACGAATTATTTCGTTACATTTTAACTTACTCCAATATTTTTTAATCTATTACGATACGTTTTAGACGGTTTCGGTGCTTTTAGTTTCTATTGGCTAGTCATTCAATCAGCTTTCGGTTACTTTCAGTTAGCTCCCAATTTATTTTACTGATTTGAAGCGATTCCGATACATTATAACCAATTTAAATGTTTTTGGTAAAATTATGTCAGTCGCCAAAATTAGGTTAATTTGGGTTAGTTTCAACTAACTTTAATATTTTTAATCTGTTCCGATAGGTTTAATCCCTTAGTGCTTTTGGTTACTTTGGCCAGATTTGATTAGTCGTGCAATCAACTTTTTGTTAATTACAGTTAGTTTCAATTTATATTAGTAATTTGAACCGATTCCGTACTTTATAACCAATTTTAATGTATTTGGTTAGTCGCCTAAATTCGGTTACTTTGGATTAGTTTCAACTTACTTTAATATTTTTAATCTGTTCCGATACGTTTTAGCCCTTTTTGGTGCTTTTAGTTACTTTTGGTTAGTTTTTCAATCAACTTTCGATTACTTTCAGTTAGTTCCAACTTATTTTAGTCATTCGAATCGGTTCCGATACGTTATAATCAAATTTACTTTTTCACGATTGAGGTCCTATACCTACTAGGATAATAGAAACATTTTCAATGTTAAAATATAGAGTTGCTTTAAAAACACAAAAGGTCATGTGAAAAATTCGCAATTATTAAAACATAAACGGATTTTTGCTCACGCTAGTAGTGACGGGCATTTCATTTTTACCCTACTTGTTTTCTTTTCTCACTATTGTCTTTATCCATATTTAGGTAAATAACAAAATTTTAATAAAGACATATTTGTTAAACCGATTATACGTGTAATTGAAAAACTGCATATTATTAAAAAATTATTATAAATCTTAACTGATAGGGTCTTTGGGGCATCTAAAAAATGAAAATCCGTCACCCACTTTTGTAATACAATAATTATCCGCACAACAATATCTCGCCATAGTAACGATCTTAATAATTTAATAATTATTTAATTCAACGCGACCCAACAGTATAGAATACCAAGGCGTTTGCACACTGACCGTAAATTCTCCCTCGTAGTGTAGCCACAACTGGCCGCGAACGAGATTGATCCGGATTAGCTTTGAAGGTAAAAACTGTCGGCGAAATTGGAAATTTGTCTCGAGTGAACCTACCGTATATACTTATTTATACCGTGCCTGTATCATGGAAAATCGGCAGCTTGTTTTTAATAACGTGACAGTAAAATTATATTTATTAGAAAATAGAGCATGTCAAAATATAAATTTTTCGCTTTAATATCTGATGTATGACAAGAAGCGTTTTTAAAATTTAATTTTATAATAATTGATGAATCAAATTAGCCTTGTTATTATGTTATTTGAAGTTGTCGACTGTTCATGAAGGAGTGCATCTTTGAAGAATTTATAGAAATTTTGTAAATAGGACATTCTAGGAGGGATGCTGTGGTTTAAGTTCGGTTTATTCTCTATACCAGTTGATCAATTTTGTGTGAATGCTCATTAGTTAATCGAATGATAAAATGGAAATTCCGCATACCATTTCGAATGCTCTGATGAACAATACGCATTTTGAAATTACAAAGAAAGAGAAACCAAAAGCAGAAAAAATATTTATTTTAAATGTTAAAAATTAAGCCGGACGAAAGCAAACTATTTTAAATACCTGCAAATTTACCGATAGCTCTAATGTTGGAGACTGGAGTTAATTAGCCACCAGTTTAGCAAAGGGTTTAACCTGGCGATAGTACATCAACCCCACAGTTTAGTTTTAATGGGCGGAGCGAGGGAAAACGCATGGACCTCCGCTCGCTTTGCTCGCTTCGGGGGCGCAACCAACTAAAACTAACCCAAGGCATGCCCAAAATCAGTTCTAATCTAGCAGAAAAAGGTACTCGCTTGTTTTTCATTTTCAGATTTCATAAATTCTGTCACTTTTGTGCATTTCTATTAGTTTAATTAAACTACTCAATAAGGGAACTGATGGGATGTGGATGTACTTTCGCTTTAACCTACACATCTGCTAGATGTTTTAGGAACATCCTCTGGTATTGAACACACCGTGCATACTAAATGGAAGAGTAGGTAACGCGAACGGTACAAAAATATCAATTTCCAAAGAGAGTAAAGGCTGATTTATAGTTGCAGTAACGTATCACTTAAGAAGTAACAGTAAGCCGTAAGGAAAATAAACATTCAGTCAGTAATGTAACCATTTAGAGTTCCGTAAGACTTAGCAGTAAGCAGTAAGCCGTATGCAGTAAGAAGTAAGAAATGGTTTATTTTCATTTCTTACGTTACGGCATAACGAATCGGACGAGATCGTCGGCCTTCGTACGTGATCGGCATTTCTATTAATTGTAATTGGTCGGGTTTTGTATAATATTTTTCGGGATAGTTTTTTAGTAGCAAAAAAAACACATAATACTGCTGCCCTAGTTAAAATAACATCATCCATCTTAAAAGTAGAATATTTTTAAGTTATAATTATATCCCTTAAAATAAATAAACAAAAAACATAACCTAAAATCGGTAACACGTTAATTTTCTTACGTCAACTATAAATGGGTGCTTCACTACTGTTTAAGTTTACGGCTACGGTTACTTCTTAAGTCATACGTTACTGCAACTATAAATCAGCCTTAAAGGTGATTGAGTGAGCTAAATAAAACACAACGTTTAAACAAATATTACAAACCAATTTTGGACCTGATATGTACAGTGCCAAGAAAAGAGTTAACGAGTGCGATAAAGTAAATTGTAATAAACAACGTGGTAAAGAATTGGTTCTGAATAAATTAGATAACCTTAAACCTCAAGAACCTATTATATATTATATGAAGTACCTAATGGCATCGACCATTTACACATTGGTCGATGCTAATGGTAATTTTAAATTTAAAGCTTGAGTTTTAAGACTGTATTTTAACATGATCACGCGTCCTTATTGACTAGATACCAATTAGTTATTGATCATAGAATTTGGTAATTATACAGGGTGCTACAAATTCGAGTGCATGCATGGGGATCTCGGGAACCGTAAGAGATACGAAGTCGGTTAAATTAAGGCAAAGTTGCGCAATTTGATGCCCAACAAGATGCAGTTTTGAAATTTGAAAAATTCCGAATAGTTCCGGAGATATTCGTAAAAAACCGAAAAGCAGCTATTTTGTTTTTATTTTTTCCTGACTTTATTTGAAGAGATAATATAAAATAA
>MU186249.1:0-31572 GCA_016904865.1 Pissodes strobi | reverse complement strand
TATATATATATATATATATATACTGACACATTTCGAGTTACGCCGTTATTCGTGTTGCGATCTGTTCAGTTTAGTTTTAAAAAAGTGACAAGAGTTTTAGTTTTGTCCATATTCTTGTTTTGGATCCTGCACTTTTTATAAAATAGTGCTGCAAATAGTTGCCTGATTTTGTATTGTGACTGTTTCCCTGTTAGATGTAGGGCAATTTATTCAAAATTAGTATTCAAATTTCGGTAAGTGTTAGTTTTCTTGTATTTTCGATGTACTTGCATGTACGACGTGTCACAGAGTTTCTATGATTTTACTTAAAAAATATGTTTTATTATTTCTTATTTCTTTTAGATATCACGGCAGAAAGAAATGCAAGCAGGATCACTCGCAAACTCGCAATATCTCTTACGTATACAACCTTTGAATATAAAAATAACTCTCAATATCTCTTACGTATACAACCTTTGAATATAAATAAAGGAAGGAGCATAAGCTCAAATATTGACGAGTATGGTTGTTGCATATGGACAACGTTGTGTTGTGTTTGTTACCATAACCTTTAAATTTCAATTCAAATAAACTCCTGTTTTCTTTATATATTCGAGCAAATACAGAATCAAAGAGACTAAAGATACTTACCTGTGAAAAGTTACACCTAATTGTTTATTTTTTGGCGTCACGGAAAAGCCACAACATGCATAACTAACCATTTTTGTTATTAGTGTTGTTTTGATAAATACACAGCACTATTTTCACTGTTTTAGTCTATTTTTGCAAATATTGAACTAATTAAAACATAAAACTGTAAAATTTCCTAATATTACTTTGTAAAAACACCTTAAATAAGCTTAAAATTTATAGAAAACATTTACGTATCCGAAACTGACAGCGTACAACCGAAACAGTGAGTCATACTTGGTTGTTCAACATGGCCGATTCTGCCGCCCGTGTTTGGCATCGGCAAAGATCGTAACACTCCTTCCTTTTTTTATATTCAAAGTATACAACTATACCTTATTATCTGCTTTTTAAATACGCTCAAGCAACCGCAAAACACTATTGCATCCGCCCAATCTAGATACATCGGATGGCATTCAAGCAAATATTACATCTTCTGATGCACTGAATAGTTGCGATAATCAAAAAAATATTCAAGTTAACTTAGAAAATGAAACATCCAATGTTATTAAAAATTTGTATTTGGCAAATCAACCAGCATCATCAGATCCTATCCAAGTGAATATTGAAATGATTGATGCACCAGATAGTCAAGCGATCAACCATAAATTTTTAATCTGTGGCCATGCCCAGAATGAGGGAGATGCTGTTCATTCAGTAATAGAAAAGGAGAAAAACGCTTAAATCAGGTCCCATTTTCATCCCGCAACGATACACGACCACAATAGGATGAGCCAAAACAACGTGGTCAGCCATACAATGTTAATGAGAAGTCTCATTTGGATTTTTTTGACTTAACACATTTAAGTCTAAAAATAGCTATAGAGGCTGTTTATCATTCCTAAGATTTTTAAAATGTTTTAAGTATTTGCTTATGTTTCGTTGTATTTGTTGAGTTATTGATGTGTAAACATCTTACGCGGCGGTATGAGGGAAATCTCGGCAAATGGGACGGAAATGTGCAAGCGGATGTGACATCGTAACCATGCGCAGTGATAAGGTTCTTTTTAAGGCCAGAATATAGGCAATCATTTCCAAATAAGTGGTTGCCTATATTCAGGCGTCACGCGGCCTAAGGTGGCATTAAATTTTCATGTCGATGATGTCGATACAGGATATGTTTACACATCAGTGTCTCATGTACTAGCACTTTTTTTTCAGTTTTGAATACCTGTATTCATTTTTATTACCTAATTTACAAGATTTTTTTTCGTTTTTAAGCATGTATTTTTTTAGGTAACTCTGTCGTACACTGCAAAAGTAGAAATAAATTATATATTTATCCAAAAAACAAATTAATGGTCCTTTTTATTTACTCCGGAGGTGTCATAATAAAAAAAAAATGAAATATTTTTCTTCAATACAAGAAAAATGACACATATAAAAAAGGGCGTGGTTTTTGGGCTTTCTAAATAGCACTAAGAAAAAAATATATAAATGGCCTCCTAGTAGAGCTTAGCTAGAGCAAGTTTCATTAAATTTTGAATGCATTCTAGTTCATATTAGAACAAAAATCTAATTTTTAAAAATGTGCGTTTTTATTTTCCTTTTCCTGAACAATTTACCGTTTTCGACTTGTGACACTTTTCTAGCGGGTGTGCGACCTATTATCCATTGACTGTCGCCGTGACACCAGGCGACACAGTATTTTGTGCTGATGGTGTCGAGAGGCCACGAAATAGTATATTGTGTAACTAGGAGGAAAAGCAAAACATTCCTGGACGATTGTGGTAGTTGCTGGACGAGGCGCAGCCGAGGCCAGCAACACAGGAGTCCAGGAATGTGCTTTTCCTACGAGTTGCACATACTATTTTTTATCCGATCGAAATTAATTAGAATACGTACTTATATAAATAGAGCCAAATATTACTCTAAATAAAAACGGTGTTTTAAATTTTAACTCAACATAATATCAAGTTTTGAATCGAGCGAGCTTGAAGTTTATTACGTAGCTACGGAAACTACAGCTAAATGTTACTTTTGATAGACGTCAGATCTGACAAACAAGGCGTTTGAATATGACAGAAATGTTACATTCCCGGCCTATGACGGGAATGTTATATTCCCGGACAGTTATTTTCTATTCTTGTACAGTTATTGCATGTTGCCAAGCAACGAATACAATATACTGGAATCATAACTTTTGCGGTGAGAAAACACATCGGAAAGGTGTCGTTTTTCGTCCGATCGAATAAAAAAAAAATATTTCCCTTGCTAAATGAGGTCGACATTTTCTTTTAGAAAATCCACGGCGAAAATGGCTGAAAATGCCGTTAAATCAAGTTCTAACAACTTTTAGGTTATGGTTTTATACGGCGACAGCAAGTGAAGTTCAACTTCACGTACAACATTTCCGTCGCGGCGACTATAGAATGTGAGGAAGGGGAATACAGTCACTTTGATTTTTATTGGTCAATTTCCTGTCGCTGCCGACAAGACACAGTTCTCTCTCTGAAGGCGGCTTAAGAGTTTGAGTTTGCATAGGAAATTATAAGTTAAGCAACCAATTGGATAGTTTCCGAAATTTAACACTAGCGTCTCGCCGGTGTGGGAAGCCTTAGATCCCGACATCTGCGGAACGGCCACCGACCTTTATAATGGAGGTCGGTGGGAACGGCACGGCAACGCCACTAGTGTAGGTTTATGGCGCACTAGCGTCTCGCCACTGTGGGGAGCCTCATCTCGACTTCTACCGAACGGTACAGTTTATGCCGCTACAGGCGTTTTTTAATATTTATATTCTTACATTTTCACTTCATACAATTTCCTCCTCTCGCTGCGGGGCGCAACCAACAAAAACTCACCCAAACCATTGTCCTTATCAAAGACATGGTTTGAATGTAGATTCGTAACAATACATTACTACGAAATTATCACTGTCGCCATCTACTAGTAAATAAAATAATGTCCTACTTCCTACTTGTTAGGGTCGCTGTTAACGTTAACCCATTGTTAAAGGAAAATTTCAGTTTTTTGACTTTTGACTAATTGTTTATCTTGCCAAGGGGATAAAAGCTAGATAAATTGCCAAGCAGATCATCCACCTGTTGAATCGTTAACAAGCGGACGAAATTAGAAGAACGTTAACGAATCCGACCCGAAATTATTTGTTTATTGATATTCATATGATTATAAGCTGTGCTATCGTATAACCTACGTGATTTGCGCTAGAGCCTAGAGCACCCCCTAACAGGGTGACCACCTCGCCGGTTTTCACCCGGAGTCTCCGGATTTTCATAGCGGTTCTCCGTTCTTTCAAATAAATCTCCGGTTTTCGTTCGTCGATAATACCATTCCAATAATATTAATGGTTTGACCGCCTTAGCAACATTGCAATATCGCTTTGCACTCGAGCCGCGGTCATGAATGAAAGATCGTCAAACGAACCGACCGACTGGAAATAATTGTCCCGCGTCGTTCGGTTTTCGGTTGGTGATTCCCCACTTTAAACGTTTTGTTGCTCTGGCGCTGGCATTAGGGAAACTTAAGGAGGGCTAGAGGGAAGGAGATCAAACGCAATGTTATTATTTTGGTCATGGTTTGTCGACGGTAAATGAGCTTAAGATCTCACCGCCAGAGGGCGGCCGTGTCTTATGCGATAGGAAAAATACATGGTCTCTTATGGTCATAGTGGACATTTTTCACTTTTTCTTTATTGGAAACGTATTATTTGATGTTATTTAACCCCTAACCACAGCTTTAGTGTATAAGCTGTACCTTAACCATCGTAGTGCGGTCTCGGTGAAGGCAAATTAAAAGAAATACATTTTATTTGTGTATGTGTCAAGCCAATATATTTTTCTATGTGTCAAGCCTTCCTGTTTGGAATGGGCAGCCAAGATCTATAAAAATTGTAAGCATCATAAATCGTTAGCGATTTTATTCAATTCGCTATCGCTCGTTGCCATTTCAATTTTAGAGGCTGTAACTAATTGTTTTCATCAATGTTTTTCCATACTTTTTAGAATCTGTTAAATAATTTTGCTTAATATAACGAGTTTAATTCTATAGACAATTTTTTGGCGTTTGTGTAAAAAATTAATAAAATATAAATATTTTTTATCATTTATTTTTTGAACAAGAAATTAGGGTAAAATGTTTATATGCAGTTTTATTTTAGGTTACCATCTAACCTATAAGAGTATTTGCATTTGCAAGGAGCAAAACATTTTATTCTTAATAATTAATATCTGAGAACAATTAGAAATCATTACTGTATTATTCACAAGCATACAGAGAGAGGATATTGATGAATATGATACAAAATTTATCATAATTTTTTTGATATGAAATAAAAACAATCAGCTGTATTCTCAAAATTACGTCTTTTATTTCATGATGCAAAGTACAAAACAACTTCTGCTTAGCTAACTTTGTCCAAACTCATAGTCAATCACATAAACGCAATTAACACCAAGTTTTTTAACAAAAAACGCGAAACAATCACATATTCTCCATAAGACACCGTGTTAAAAACGTAGCGCATGGGATCGCAGCGCCAACTATGACAAACTTGTGAACTATTACAAAAGTATGAACAGAAATCCGAATTTCGGCCATTGTCGACTGCTCTCCTTCCTTCTAGCCCTCCTTAGAGAAACTTCAAGAAGAAGATTTTTCACTTCTGTCATGGATGAAATATGGGTAAAGTTTAAAGTTGTTTAAGTGCGGTAATTTTCCGGGAGTGTTGAATATTATTTCAATAATTTTTTCAGTCCCAATTAGCAATGCATATTTAGAACAAATGTTTTCGATAATGTCTGGACTTTGAACTGATGAAAGAAATAAAATGCGAGTCGAATTGGTTAAAATGGAATTGTGCACAAAACTAAACTATAATTTCACCTGCCAGAAATTTGCAGATAATTTGTCAAAAGATGCGCAAAAAGATTTACTGAAATGTTGTCGCACCAATAAAAAATATACTTTCAAATTTAAGTAGATATGTACGTGTAATTTTATTTTAATACCTAAAGACTTAGCTTTTTATGTTAGTTTGTTAAGTTTTAGATATTCCAAAAATAGGGTATTTTAATAAAGAAAACAAACGTTTTTGATTAAAAAAATATTCGTTACTAGTTGCGTTGTTTGGTATAGATATATTTTAATAAATAATTTCTTGTGAACTATGTGTGAAAATGGTGAATGCGCTGGCAAAACCATTTATCCGGTTTTTATCCGGCTAAAAGGTGGTCTGGTCAAGTGGTCACCCTGTCCCCTAATGTTATTCTTTTCTTACGATTTATCGATTTATCTCGTATTTTTGTCACTTCGTTTCTACGCCTGGGCCAAAAATGAAGAGTTTTATGAAAACCATGATAGAAGTAGACGTTAACATTTTCGATTCCGACAGTGATGAAGATATTAAAGGTTTTTAAAATATCGTCCTCCGACGACCATATACTGTAAGACGACAGACGCCCACACCATATGAATGTTTGGGATGATGAGTATTACCTATAAGATTTTGCTTTTCAAAAGAATATTGTTGTGCTTGGTATGGTTTTTCGTCTGGGTTATTATTATAATACAACACATATGAAACTTTTTCTCCACGTTAACAATAAAGGGTAAGTTATCAAAGCAAACAACGAAAAGCACAACCTATTAATAGAAAAATTTGAAAATAAACAAGTTTTGATTAAGCCGAGTGTTGCGAGAAGTTAGTTACTAACGGTAACTACTGGTTGCGTACCGAAAAGTTAATATAGCAAGAAAAGGAATAGTATTAGCATTGTCTTTACTGTATAAACAATGGTATTAGCTATGTTTATAAAGACAATGCAATGGTGATATAAAATTTAACGGAAAAAGTCCTCAGAAAAATGGTTTTTTCTTCAAACGTCAGTAAATCCGTCATTACTCGACTGTGTAGGCGGCCGTGAAGTTTCGTTTTTTCTCCGCCGGAGCTTTACTTTTCACTTTTCCGCCGGCGCGGCGGAGGTAAAAGTGTTGTCATAGCAACATAGATACAATAGGTTTGTTCTAGCAGCGATTTCAAACGGTTTCAAACCATACGGAGTTTGCGCATAACGATATAAGCGTCGCTTATATCTTTATGCGCAAACTCCGGATGGTTTGAAACCGTTTGAAATCGCTGCTAGAACAAACCTAATACAAACAGACAACAAAATAAGCGTCAACAACTCAAGATTTATTAAACTACAATTTGTATTTATCACTCAATTTGTGACTGCATTTCTAAAAATCACTAATTTAGGAACAAATTGGTTATTATTTAATCGAACTTACTCAATAACTGCTTATCAATACGGAATTAAAACGCAATCGGAGACGCAATCTTAAAAAAATAATTATTGTTGACAGTGTCCACTGACAGCTTTATGTTACATTACTATAGCAACAACCTGTGCCTATTCACAGACACCGGTCTAAGCCGCCTTGCGAACCCACTTATCTTTAATAATAATTAGATATTATTACTATTAAAAAGAGATGTTTTTGCATTAATTTGTCGACATTTGAAGAAAAAACAGCATATTTTATTTGGAGGAAAAGTTACTTTTCATGGCTTGCTCTCTATTAACAGCCTCACTCCGTTCGGCTGTTAAACACGAGCGCGCCATGAAAAGTATCACTTTTCCTCCATATAAAATAATATACTATTTAGCGGATCGGACGAAAAACTATACCTTTCCGATGTGTTTTCTCATCGCAAAAGTCATGATTCCAGTATATTGTATTCGTTGCTTGGCAACATGCAATAACTGTACGTACAACATTTCCGGGCTAGGCCTAGGCCGGGAATATAAAATTTCTGTCATATTTAAACACTTTATTTATCAGATCTGACGTTTATCAAAAGCAAGATTTAGCTGTGGTTAGGTAATAAACTCCAAGCTCGCTCGATTCAAAACTTGATATTATGTTGAGTTTAAATTTAAAACACCGTTTTTATTTAGAGTAATATTTGGCTCTATTTTTATAAATACGTATTATAATTAATTCCGATCGGATAAAAAATAGTATGTGCAACTCGTAGAAAAAGCACATTCCTGGACTCCTGTGTTACTGGCCTCGGTTGCGCCTCGTCCAGCAATTACCACAATCGTCCAGGAATGTTTTGCTTTTCCTCCTAGTTACACAATATACTATTCTATACATGTATGTTTGGTACAAGGAATAAGTGCGGAAATAATGCGATTTAATTTAGATGCAAAAATTATGCGCAGACTTCTAAATTATGAGGAATTTGCATAATTATGCGCCAATTGGCAACACTGAGGTTGCGTGACGCCTGAATATAGATAACCACGTGTTTGGAAATGGTTGCCTATATTCTGTCGTTAGAAAGAACACGCTTTGCAAAGAAGCGCTATGATGTCACATCCGCTTTCACATTCACATTTCCGTCCCATTTGCCGAGATCTACCCTCATACCCCCGTATAAGATGTTTTCACATCAACAACTTGCAAAGACCGCGCGTCGAACCAATTACTTTGCTATAGAGACGCGAACTTCACCACCTGAGCTAAACTCTCACATTCCTGCTTTTTTCGAAGAGTTTTATACAAACGCGTGAAGTAAAAAAATTGAGAGTCTGCTAGTATTCGAGACACTGATGTGTAAACATATCCTATAACGACATCGGTTGTAAAAAAAAATGACAAACGCACGTTGTGTTCCCAAGCGGTCACCCATCCAAGTACTAACCACGCCCGACGTTGCTGAACTTCAGTGATCGGACGAGAACTGGTATTTTGAACGTGCTATGGCCGTTGCCTATACATTTTAGCTTATTCATGGAATAAAAATTAGGTTTAATAACAAAGCTTAAAATAATTAATAATACTTTTGTCGGTTCGTTTAATTTAAAATATACTTTTTTATCGTCTAAAATCCGTTTAAATCGACTTTAAATGGCAAAATTGTATAATAATACCGCCCTAGCGGCTAGCAATGATTTCCGTCTCATACCGCCGCGCCGCGTAAAAGGTGCGTCCAGACTTGTGACAAAACCCCGTGACATGACAGCGTCGCGAACATTTTCACGACGAGGCGAACTTCGATGCGTGTCATCGTCGCCTGTCATCCTCGCGTGTCATCGTGGCGTATCATAGTCCCGTTCACAGCGTTCCGCTCATTTAAATAAAAAACAGTTGGTCATCATGGACTTTGCAGCAGCAGCGTACATAGTTATAGATCATTTATTGCGTAATTCTATAAATGTTAACGTTGTCTCCTGTTCCCATTCCATCTTGATATTAAAAAAACAAATACTAATTCGAAACAAAAATAGCCGCTACACTGGTTAAAATTCAATTAAATATGCAAAACGTTCTGCTGATACGCGGTCCCGTCCAGACTTGGCGAACCAAGCGGCGTAGCATCCCTTTGATGCGACGCCAAAATACCGACAGATCATGGAACGGAGTGATGACACGCAGTAAACGCGGCGATGTCACGCATTGCGGTTACGGAGTACCGTCCAGACTATACGCGACGAGGTTCGCGGCGGTGTTACGATACGCGGACTTGTCACAGGTCTGGACGCACCTTTAGATGTACACATGTATGCATGTATAAACAAAAACAACATTTAGCGTTTTTTCGCGAGCTAACTACTATTAACCACGACATACTACAGGATACTACCCGAGTATAACCAGAGTATAACAAACCAACGAGTAGCGACAGCTGGGGGACCAAATTTTTCTGCGCAAGCGCGAAATAGTGTGTCCATCCGTCAAACTGACTTTTATTGTAGCCCGTCAGTTACAATGTTTACAAATTCCGATAAGTGAGTTTTAGTTTTGAATCGTGTCGTAATTTCCAAATTTTAAAACTGAATAAGTGTATAATCATGCCGGGTATTTCTTGTGCATATCGTGCCTGTTCAACTAGGTCTGCAGATGGAAAATCTTCCTTCAAATTTGCTCTAAAGATTATGACCGGTAAGTACATGGCTACTAACCACCGATCTCCATATATGGATAAGCACAAAGCGATCCAAATCATACTGATTCATGCGCCTTCAGATGTAAACAAAAGAAGGTAATTCTGAGACTGCGCAGTTTCAATTAGCAGGTTATCGATCGATTCCACGTGCTTCATCACCGCATGGCCGCGAATAAGCGACAGGTCCGGATTTTAAGAATTTGGAAAAATATTTTTGCCGTTGTATATATTACCAAAAATTTAAAAGCAAGTTGATAGATGATATATTTAACACAAAAATTGCAAGCCATTGGTTTTTAAAAGAAATAGAATAGACCAACCGATAAAATATACAACTTTTGCTATTTTTTCCGAATCTTGCTTTGTTTTGGAGACAAAAAAAATAAAAACTATTTCTTTCCTCGTCCCTGGGCGACACAAAAACCAATTAAAAAATGTAAAAATATGACAGTAAGTATATAATTATGCTTAAGGAATAAACCATTGATAGGTATGCAAAAAAAATACTACCAAATATTTTGGTACCTACCTAATTTTTACATTCTTTATATGTGGTATGCATTTTTTTTGTTAAAAATATTAACTAGTTTGCCCAAAATGATTTTATGACCAAGAAAATTTGAATGATTTATACTGTAAAATCTGGTGTAACACAGGCGCAGCACTGAAACTTGTAAATTTTCAAATATACATATTTTTTAAAATCATCCCTTTGATTCAAAAATATTAAAAAACGGAAGCAACTCCTAATAAAACCCTTTTTATATGCGATAGCCTTAAATTTTACTTTCTCTTTAAGTTAGTCTTGAATAGGTACTACTTTTAAAAGAGATTTGTAATGTTAAAGTATTTTGCATTCACACATTACATACCACAATCTGTAGGCAAGAAATACACCTTTTTTTAGTTTTTAAAATATGAATTTTTGTTGCATTGAATAGCTAAAATAACTTTGGGGCAAAGAAAGGTTTATTAAAACAAAACATCATGATATAAACGTTTTATTTACATTAACTTACATTAGGTAGTAGTAGTAGTCTATTTGGAAAAAGCCAATAATACAAAATATGTAGGTAGTATGTACCAAGATACAAAATTCTTAAAACTATACACACGTCTAAATGCTCATGAAAACCTTAAAACATTTAAGAGTAATTAGGAAGATTCCTGAGAAATTAAACTGATTATTTTTTATTACAACAGTGAAAAAAAATCGATAAGTATTTTTTTATTTCCACTAAATATGAATATTACGAGAGCTATGCCAGTTTTTAGTTTTGTATATATAGATATACTATGCATGGTGTGACGTAATAATTCATGTGTATTGTGACGTCATAAGCACATTTCAAGGCGTATCTGCCTCATTTTTCGCTTTATGAAAAAAGGAAAAAAC
Source organism: Pissodes strobi (assembly GCA_016904865.1). NCBI lineage: Eukaryota > Metazoa > Arthropoda > Insecta > Coleoptera > Curculionidae > Pissodes > Pissodes strobi. The sequence continues at coordinate 20,587 of MU186249.1, read as the reverse complement.
ACGTGTCCACTTAGTTTTCATGGGCTATCGAACCCTCATTGTTCCATATACCTGTTTCTGCTATTTTAATAGATTTTTCTTAAAATATTTTACAGACTGTTCTATAGGTTTAACATAGAAATAATCCGTGGGGGAAGCTTTAACATTTTTTTCCAATTTTTACTCCCTTCTTTTATTTTTTCTTTACCTTTACAGATAGAAAAGACATACAAATTGTACTTTACGTCACTCACTACACTTTTCTGTCCTAAATTTTTAAAAGAAGGGGGTAAATATTGGAAAAAAAATTAAAGCTCCCCCCACGGATCATTTCTATATTATTGAACCCATATATGTAGTATGTAAAACAATTTTTAAAAATCTTTTAAAATAGCAGAAACAAGTATGGGGAACAATTACCCATTTAAGGATCTAAAAAAAAACTGTTTAGAGCATCAAAGCTCCTCAACAAAGTAAATTAAAATCCATCCTACCTATAAGAAGATTCTTTTAATACAAAATGATAAAACTGAATAAACTCACTGCTATTTATGCATCGTGACAGTAAATAAACCCTTTTTAAGATATTATTCCCATATTTTGTATGTAATGCTGCAGTTATCCTTAAAAGAAAATGATACTTACTTAAAATAAGAAATCCCTGGTATTCTACCCTTATTTTGGCAACACCAAATCAAACACCGTTGAGTATTTTCTTTGACCTTGGCAGTTGACGCCATTGTCTTTTAAGGTCTTTTGTCTTTAAATCATATTCCTAACGTCTACACCAACTTATACACTAACAAAATACACTAATAACGAACTATTATGATAATAAACTAAACTAGATGTCCAGGAGTAAATTAGTTATTTTCAACGAAAACGATAATATAAACCACTCAGACGCACGTACGTACTTCAATAAGTGAACGAAACGAAACGCCGAAACCCATTACGGCAAACACAGAAAAAAGAATTATTTCAAGCGCAAGCAACAAGCAAGGTCAGAGAAATTTGATAATATTTTTGATTACCGAACTGTAAAAGCTTTATCAGCTGATTTCGTTCTGTCGCTTCTCGGTGTTTGTGCGCATGAGTAAAATTATCCCATTTTCAGTTCTGTCCGACGCAGAACCCGGTTTTTTTCCCCATGATTGGTACGATTTTTCGACGCTTGCAGACGGTTTGTGCTTATCCATATATGGAGATCGGTGCTACTAACCCACAATATCATGGTTGTTTTTTTTTAAATTGAAATGTAAATTAATTGTTAAATAATTGCTCTTGAAGAATAGATAAATATTGATACAGGAGTATTAATGGTGAAAAAGTGCAATTTATAAGTGAGAAATTTAATTCCAAAAGACGTTCGGTACATGTAGTGTGTATTGCCAGACTGTTCTAAGTTTCAAGTTTCTTTTTTATCCAATAACATATATCTCCACATTCTACATTGAGTAAAAATTTTCAAAAGTAGAATAATAATGCACCCATATATGTGCTTAAAAAATAGTCTCTCTAAATTAGAGTATGTTCCTATAAAATTTGTTATGCTGTTCTCACATGAAGGGTCTATGGGCAATTTCCAGCAAAATAATTCTATTGTAAAGGAACGAAATTATTCCGGCCTGTATTAGTTTGTAGAAGTTATTTGTTGTAAGGCCTGGGTTTTATGTTTAGTAGACTTGATATTTTTCATAGTAACCTAAAGAAAAAGAGAACCTAACGTGACCTAACCAACGATTTCGATTCCGCGGAAAAAGAAAAATAGAAGGGCGGTTCGGTTTGTTTAATGTAATGAGTTTCTTGGTTAAATAAGTAGTATAACGTGTCTATAGTCCGTTTGAATCACGAATGTAATATCCTAGTTTGAATCATACCCTAATTTCCAGTAAATCTTCCGAACAACAAATTCGATTAATACTAAATATTTGGGAGTAATTATGCTTCTGTTTATCCATGTCTGCTACCATTCTATAAAAGCCAATGCTGCTACGTTATCTTTACCTGTCATTACCTAACTATCTAATGGATAATAGCCTGAAATTAGAAAAATTCAAGTTGGTACAAAATTTGTACCAACTTGAATTTTAATTCAATTCAATAAACAATATGTACTAGAAACACTACCTGGTTTTATGAGTCATGTACCCAACAGAAAGTATCTACTGGTCACATAAATAGTTCCAGTTTTTATCTGAGTTGTACTAATTGAAATTTGTCAGACACTTTATTGGGTCTAACATGATATTGTTTGACTGCAATTAAATAGCGTTATGCTTGGTGTTAATACTGTATCAACAATACCTTCATTCTCATTATCACTTTCAGGTCCTAGTATTTCAAAAGATGAAGAAACAAAATGGGTGAATTTGGATGATATTTAACCAATGAACTTAAGAATAGATAATCGTGTTCTACCTCCTCACCTTTCACCAACTATATATGCTGAAAAGCTGCAATGTCAACCAGGACTACACAATAAATCAGTATATAAGGCCCTTGAAATCAAAATTAAGACAATGACTGATAAGGATAAACACTGCATCCTTTGTATCGATTGTAGGCACTCAACCAAATGGTGATAAACTTCGTACTATTTTAGAAGATTGTATTTTAAATTTAAAGGATATATATTTAAAAGCGGAAGGCATATTAAGTGACATGGGCTCAAATTTTATTGATTTGACTAAATGTTTAGGAATTACACCTGAAAATACAGAGTTTTAGGTAGGAGGTGAGAATATGTTCTATATTTTTGACCCATGTCATTTAATTAAGGCCACCCGCACTAACTTAAGGCAGCACACCTTTTACTTTCAAGGTAGAAAAACGCCTTGGTCATTTATTAAATAATGTAATAAAAAGCAGTTCTACAGGTGTGCATCTAAACTCACTAATTCTGACCTTAATCCCATAAGTTTTGAAAAAATGAGAGTGAGTTATGCCGCTCAACTTTTGAGCCACTCAATTGCCAGTTTGGGTGCACTTCCAAATGAAGCTTTTGCAACAATTGAAATTGTAGAAAAAATTAATAATCTTTTTGATCTCTTATCATTAAATAGTTCTTATAAATTTAAGAATGTATTTGACAGATCTGATTCACAGTTAGAATTTTTAAATGAAGCTTTGGATTTTTTGCCAAATTTAAAGGTAATAAACAAAAATGGTCAAGATTATTAAATGTTCGTCTATTACAATAAGAAGTCTTCTCAGTTTATGGCAAGCACTTTTAAACTGTGGGTATAAATATCTTAAAACCAGATTGTTTATAAAATCCTGTAACGCAGCAGGGAGGCAATTGCATAAATCCCACATCAATACAGTTTCAAAGTGCCTTTAGAAAATTATTTGTGCAGAATTATTTCCACTAAAATTACATGAATTGTAGGGAGGATTTAAATGATGTTCTCATTAGTTTAAAATCCATGGACATGGTAGAAATTATTAATAAGGAGTCGGAAACATCAACTGCAGCAATTTGCTTGCCTGATTGAAATTACCGTAAAGAAACCATTCCACCACAGAATGCTTTCTATTATGTCTGTGGATATTTGATGAAAATGTGTCTGGAAGTACATTCATGTGACATTTGCTATGCTTTTAGCAGAGAATCTACTAGTATTGATGTAGACAAACTTCTGTCGAATTTTAAAGCTTTTGATGCAACCAAAGGTACTTTTGGTGGTTTATCATCACCACCAGAAAGTATTTTCAATTCGCAGTTTGAGAACATATGTAGGTACAGGCGAAAAAAAATTCTAATTATCTCGTGAATATATTTGAAAAAGTACAATTTCTCCATCCCTGTTCAAATTTTCCCCAGTTGTTTGTATTAAAACTATTTATAAGACTAAAAATATTTTATTCTTTAAAATTTAATAATAGACATCTCAAATATAATAGTTCTGATAAAAAAGGCATTCGGAAATTGAAAATCCTATCACATGTATAGTTGATAAAAATTATTGCATTTTTCATTTCATAAAAATTTACTCTGATTTTTGAAAACTTATGTATGTATGTATGTAAATAGTAGCGTTTAGAGCTGTGTGTGTTCTCTTTAAGCAAAAGGGTATTAGCAATTTTTTTTTAAGTTATTTGATCTAGATATGGTATTGATAATTTGTGCTCATAGATTTGAGTAATATTGTTCTCATATTTATTTTTGTATGGTTTATTTAATAGTGGTATGTAACGGTAAATTGTCACCGTAAAGTTTAAATCTAGTATTGTTTATATGATAGCAACCACTGATTTATTATAAGCATTATTATATTCGTTGTCGTATTAGTATATGTAGGTATAATTATATAATAATAAATGTAATGCACAGCGACCTTTAACTATAAATAATTAAAAGCATTTGCATTGCGTGGTCAGTATTGAGTCCTAGATTCTGTTAAGTTAACCGAAGTTCATGTACTTGGGAAGACAGTTCAAATTTTATCCCTTTAAATGCTTCTGCTAGGATTTTTACCGAGTATATCTGTTAACAGTGTAAATAGAGTACCGAGACGGAGGAGGATCGAGCAAGGTCGGCGGGAATGAAGAGTTGGTGCTATCTTACTCTTAAACAAGGGAGGCTGCTAATGTTAGACCATCAGTCAGTAATAGTTTTTTTTCGAGCCATGCCTTATAGAGGACATAGTCAGTCATCCCTCCCTGGGATTGCCTTTATATGGTAATTTTTTATATGGTAATTTTTTATTTTTGGTTGTACCCGTATGTCAAAATTTGTTTATTAAACATTTTTAGTTGCATTTCTGCCGAAATCCACGCCGCAAATTTATTTTCAATAACCTTTGATTAATAAACATTGTTAGACTAGTGAAAATTGTTGTCTTTTATTCAAATTAATAATTTAACAACATTGTCTTCATAAGAGTGGGTGTAAGGGTTAAAATCCCTTAAGACAACTGGGGTAAGTAAGTACTCCTGACTTACAACTTCTCAGCCTACTGGTAACAGTTAATTAATAAAAACTTTTTGGTTGTGCTGTTGCAAGTTTTAATTTTCCTCCACGTTTCAAAGGTTCAAAAAATTTACCCAATACTTTTGTAAATATAACTTATTGTAATTTAAAGAAATGGAGTACTTACTATTAATAATAACAAGAAGTTGCTGAAAGTAGTATAAAAAGAAATGTCTATTTGAGAACCGCTGAAAACGTCGTACAATATATCTTTTTCTACTACCTATCAAAAACCTCTGCTACACCTCTTCAATAACTTCCAAACCAGGCGCGTGTAAGCTCAAAGTGCTATTATTTAGGTTAAAAATTGACACAGCAACTTCTTAACATGATAAATGAAATCATGAAATACGTGGGTTTATTTTTCTCTCAACGCACCCTCACTAAAGGAAAGTAATTATTTAAATAAAATTCCAAGAAAATATTGAGATTCGTTTATCAACAAACCGTAGAAGAAATATAAGTAATATATATTTTTATTACGAAAGCTTTCAGAAATTATTATCGACAAAGGTGACAGGAAGTAGGAAAACCACTAATTATCGAAATTCTTTAAATTTTACTGAGTCAGATTCAAATATGAAACTTGAGCATATTTTCCACTTCAAGTTTTTTATAGTGTAGTCACAGAGTCGCTTCCTTTCGAGCCACTTCATGGTTTGAGCAGTTTACAAATATGGTGCCCAACTGTCATCGGCTCTGCCGGAATCGGTCCCTTGAACATCAAAGGTGCCGACGCTTTATGTCGCTACTCGTTGGTTTGTTATACTCGGGTATAAGTGTTAGTCCACATGCATACGTGATCACGGATATCCATATACGTGAAACGCACACGTTGAATTTTGCCCATCCACATGGAACTTCCGTGATTCGCATCCGTATGTGTTTTGACATGCGCATCGAGTTCCTTTTTAATTTCAGCAATTTGAATTTAGTTTGTATTGTATATGGCAGTTACTGATGCTAGTTAGTTTTGCAAGTTTTGCCAATTTTTTAAAGTAGGCACTAGCTAGGTACCTACCTTAGAAATGAATTTAGAAACCTCTCCTTTACTTACGAGTGTTATGTGTAGGAATTTAAAGAGACAAACTGTGTGGGAAATATCCAATTACAAAAAAAATTAAATTGGCATATTATGTAGCATATTTAGCAAAAATAAACGAATAAAAATCTAAGCCCCCATATGCAGGACATAATGGACAAGACCAATTTTTACTGAGGAGGCACGAAACCTTTATGGATGTGGAAATATATTGTTTCGCGAGTTGGAAGATGACCAGTCTAAATTTTTTAATTATTTTAGAATGTCATCTGCAATGTTTTTTCCATACTAATGACACTGTTATTAGGTATCAACCGATTTTTAAAACAGATATGTTCCAAATAGTTTTCACAAACAGAGTGAATAACCCAACCGCAGTATCCACATTTATAGGGAGATTCTTCCATTTTATATTAAGTATTTATTTTTCATTAATTTTATCAACTAAACATTAACTTGACATTATCATTAAGCAACTGCCAAAATTATTTTTTTTAAATTATCTCTCTCTGTCACTCAGCCGCAACCATCACACTCAAACGGATACGTATACCGAAAAAGTTAAAATTAACCAACTTTCATCCGTTTTAACCTTGACGGAGAGTCAAGTCGCTCTCCTGATACACAATTGGATGTTGTTGGTCACGTGGGCACAACGGATCCGTGATCACGTATGCATGTGGACTAACACTTACACTCTGATCACAGCCACCTATACGACAAGGCCAGGAAGCAGCAAATTATGAGTCATCACGGGTCGACCATGGGATGGGTCGACCGAAATATGTAAACAAACTGTAATGAGTGTAAATTCTTTTTTGGTTTTTGAGGGTATTTATTTTGTTTGATAGGGATCGAGGGGAATTATTTTGATGTATGTTTTGATTTATTTTCTGCTCATCTAAATTACTATCACGTTACCAGACATTCTTTGTCTCTGGCCTTACCTTGATCCTTGATCTGGCCCCTTCTACTACCTAATAAGACCTTTGCTTCCTTATTAATCTTAAAATAAGACAATATGGTAAAACTGGGCACAAGTTTATTAATTATAAAAATAAATATGAGAAATATAGAAATGAAATAAAAATCATATCAAAGGTAGGGATAAACTAAGGTTACGAGCAGTAGATGAACGGAATATCTGAATAACATAATTGTTTTGTATTATGCTTGTTGGCTTATAATTTCCATTTTTGATAATATGTATGTATTAATAATATAAACTATGTGGTTAGTTAATAACAAATGTGATTACAGTTAAACGAAATATGTAGCCCAAGATCAAAGCAGTAGCAAAAGGCAGTATTTTACGTATAAGTATTCAAGTAGATTTCTCAGAGTAAAGCGAGTTACAAAAAGTAAAAGGTATATATAGTGTATGTTTGGTTTTTTTTATTTAGTTCACCTATTCAGTACCTACTCAAGCACAATCTTTTTAAATAGCAATAACACAATTACATGATACAATAAAATGATTAATTAGGTTAAGTCATGTTAAGTAAAACAAATATCACATGTATAAATACAAAAAGCAGTGATTTTTCTATGTTGTATAAGTACTGTGAATAAAATGCAAAGCAGTTGTATGAACCAATAAGTATTGCGACAATAAAAGCAACGCAAAGGTTTCGAATCAGCTCAATTTTACTATGCTGTTCTAGACAGACACTGTTGAATTATAGTCTTCATGCAAGCCATTTTAGTAAAAATACAAGTACTTAACTAGTTAGTTAGCCACATGAACAAGATAGGACTTTCCGAAGAAACAGGATGCCGCTTGTGCTTGGAGGGCGAAGAAACAATGGAGCATGTTTTATGCTACTGTCCGGCAATGGAAAGAACCAGACAAACTATCCACCCCCAGCCAGCTATTCGATTTCATGAAAAGGATTAAGCCTCTGGCCTAGTGGAATCTACAGATGTGAGCCACTAGACCAAGGGTCGCAGTGGAGGGCCCCATTTGGGCCCACTCACACATACAAATACAAAATACAATAGTTTAGTAGAGTTACAGTTCTATAGTTGATGTTATATCATCTTCATTTTTATTGTCAATCAAAAATATTTTGGCTTCATGAAGCACTTTATCTAAAGTACTTAATATACTCGACCCGCACTGGTAGTTTTATAACAGTCTTGTCTGAACACAATGTTTTTTAATGAACAAATTACCCACAAACACTTCAAGACTTCTGACCTGACAGAAACACAGACATTCGCACACTTGGGTACCCTTCAGCTGGTTCATTTAAATAGAAAAAGGACAAGTTTCTTTTTCCTTTCAACTATCCATCCTCAAGTTCATTAATCTTGATATCAGCATCATGTAGCGCAGTAAAAGATATTGCTTCATTTCGTTGTAAGTAGTTGCCCTATTCAAACTTTCAGCAAAAGCCCCTTTCCATTTTTCGACATTCAATCTGATCTTTCTGCGTTTAGTGTGCATTCTCTTCATCAACTTTACTTAAATACGAAGGACATACAGGTAGCTTACTTATAATCTCCCACAAGAAACCTTTACGAAATATAATTATAATATCTACACGTTATAAAATAATTAAATAAATGAAAAACCGAGTGAAAAATATTAATGTAAACAAATAAGTCGACCATCAATTTGGTCGACATGTGATGACTCATTCTTGCCTAAAACCGCCTGCTTCCTGGCCTTGTCGTATAGGTGGCCGTGCTCTGATACTACTTTGTTTTCACGAGAATTAATTTAATTGTGGTAAGTGAGGGGAAGTTTCGTGACGTCACTATTACATCATCATATTTCAACTACGGCTTACTACAACTTACATACGCGACGAGGTATGTTACTTGAAGTTTGATGGAGTCTGGAGTCATGACGGATTAATTTTGAAACCTCAAACATGTGAAATGTTTGTTTTTCTATTCTGATCAAGTTGTAAGTTATGCGTTCACGAAATTGTTTTATAGAAGCCTTATAAGCATCGGAAATCCTACACAAATGTGCCCCAAATGAGCTTTGAGTAGCATAAATTATCCTGAACATATTCATCCAAAAAATACCATTAGTTTGCTTATCTCCAGAGGCCACCATTCTGTCATTAAAAATGTGAGTAAATATTTTGTACTGATCAAACTGATCATTTTCAAATAAATATGCAAAATATCTATATTCTTTTCTAGCAATGCAAGAAAGGTTATATCATATCGTTCGACAGGTCAATCTAACTACGGTATTTTGGCGAAGGCAGAAGCAGAAATTAGAATTTGTGGTGGGGTGCCGGCTTGGCACTTACTTCAGTATTACTTGTAGTTAACCGTGGTTACTCGCCAAAAAACGCTAATTGACGAGCGGACAGTGTTGCCAACCGTAGCGGAATTCCGCTACGGTAGCGGATTTTCAGTCCTTGTAGCGGCGTAGCGGGCGGCAAGACCATTTGCAGCGGAATTAAAAAGAAACATCAGTAATAGTCGAAATAAAGTAATTTTAGCATTTTTTTTAAAATCGCCCGATTGGCTGTTCTTGTGAAAGGTCACGTTGACGTTGAAATTAATAAGCCAACTTTTCAGAAACCATAGCAATTTATCTGCATCAGTTGATAGTTACAAACCATTACAAACACGATAGCAGGAACAGAAATGGACCCATGGCATCAATTACTAGTTTATAGGATATATTAAAGAAAAATCGAGTGGTAGCGGTTTTTTGTCACATGTAGCAGAATTTTGATAGTGCGGGAGCAGAGAGATGCGGGAGCAGGTTGGCAACACTGCGAGCGGAGTTCGAGATCAGGCTCCCCCTATCGGCGAGACGCTAATTAATTCAACTAGATATTTTCCTTTGACGTCAATGAAAGAGAGAAGATATATTTTCAATTTAGATAAATAACAACAGGGGGGATATTTTGTGAACAACAGAACAACGCTGATGTTTTGACGTCAATGTCCTTGCTTGCTTGACGTAATATGACGTGAAATGTCTGGTGAAATAGTTAGTAAATAGTTCCACACGCGTACTATATGCACAAGCACACACGTCTTTAGTGCTATCTTTTGTCCACTTACTAAGTTGAAAAGATAAATCATATTCTTCAAATGCGAAAATTTGACATAAGCTGCTGCAAAGCAAACTTTTGTCCCCGTTCATATCATAACAAATGACTCAACTTTATTAGACCAAAATATTGCAAAATGTAATGCCAATGAATACTTTCACCTGGGTTTTGGTTAAAATGGATTAAAGTGGTGTAAACAGTGGATACACATACATTTTTCCATTATGTGTTCCTAGATTTAGCACGTTATGGCGACCAATAGACGGGACATCCTAAAGACATCAATGGATCCATTGCCTGGTAGCAATGACCCGTTGAGGGAATTATTTGAAGCCTGCAAAGTGGGTGATATTGCAAGAGTGAGGAAATTGGTAACTCCCACAACTGTAAACGCTAGAGATACTGCCGGGAGGAAGTCTACACCCTTACACTTTGCAGCAGGTAAGATTTTTTTGTTAGAAACAGCTAAAAATCTACAACCAATCTTGTACAAGCCTTTTATGCTTTATTTTACTCCTGCACAAGTGAACATTTTAGAAAAAAAGAGACTGTTAGTGGACCTTGGTTCAAAGTTCAAATAGAGCCAGCACCTCAACCAATTGTAAAAGTTAGCATCTATTTGGTTAGGTAAATTTGAGAAGCTTTTACTTATTTTGTATAATAAGTGAGAGAAGCAATCATCTAAACCAGAGCTAACCAAAATTAATTCAAAATGTCCTTTGGAGTGATGCTAGTCCATCTTAATCTACTGATATAATTTTAGAGCTAGTTTCATTGACATAAAAACCAAAGGTAACTCATTAGACAAGTTGCAATATCTCTATGCTGAATAGCTACTTCAATTTAATCTCAGCCAAGAATATATATTTCATAAATTATGAAAGTCGCTTGAATCTGGTATTCAATCAAGCCAATTTTTCTGCAGTTGCATAATATGTTATGTTCAGTGGCGTGCACACAATGAAAGCACAAATGCATTGCCTACCCTGATGTTTTGACATTTTTTATATTTTCCCATTTAATTTTAATCCCGATAATATAAATTATAATTTTACTAATAAGTATAATCCAAATTTAAAAAGCTTATCTTAAGCGCCAATTAAAATATTAATTATATTATAGAAAAACATCACAGTCTACCACTCATATTACGCTACCTATATTAAACTGAATAATATTCTCCGACGGCAACCGCTAAAAAGCATTCCATAACAAACCGAAGGTATGCATTTATACCGTCAATACTGGATTTACTATGGAAGCGAAAAGCATTGCTTGAAAAAAGACAGCCAAATGAAACGTTACATAAAAAGAAAAGAGACAAAGCATGCGAAGATGGTCCGGGCTGACGTGACGCAACGATAAGTGCTGTTGCCAAAATGTGCTCTCTTTAATTAATATTTTGATTTGATAGACATTCTTTTTTACCAAGGATCATATTGTTATTGTTTTTTTGCTCTTTGGTAATTGGTTTGAAAGCGATTACCGGTTACATCATTACAGGGTTTGGTTAAGAAAGCTTTATTATTTAATAATGTTTAAAATTACAGTACATGGGGCATCCCTAAATTTATTAATATTTCGATATCTGGGTATTAATAACGCCATGCATTATTTTTGCAAGAAACTGAAACCCGATAATACAACACCGGCATTGGCCAGCCATAAATAAGAATAATCTCAGGTTCCCTTTTCCATGTCCCCTATTCTTGTGTGAGATTGGGATTTGACGCCCTGCGCTTTTAGTTATAGTTTTGAAAGTTTAGTTAGTTTAGTACCTATACAAGGGGTTGTTGTTTTCTTTGTGGGTTAGTTTTGTTGGTTAGAAAGAAAACCTCGATATTTTAATAAAAAAATCCATGACAATTATTAGTGGCTCTGCAGGTGTCGTCATAAAATTAAAATTTATTGTTGGCTATGCTTACTCTTTGGCGAAGAAGGAAATTGTAGAGTAAACGTGAGTATATTGATGTAAATAATGTGTCAAATGTCTCAGAAAAACAAGGCCAGTCCACTAACCATTTACAACGCGTTTTCTTTGCATAGTTTTGGCGAAACTCGAATTGAAAAGGCTTTAAGCCTACATTTTTTGGAGCCTCAAAATGGACGTTTTTGGGCGTGGCATCTGAAAAAAAATTCTACCTACGGCGGCGGGCTTACTCCTTCTGTATCATTTTCTATTATGTTGCCTACCCTCTCCTAAATGGCACTGCACGCCACTGGTTATGTTCAAGAAAAGTAAGGATAGCTTATCAATCGAAGACAGTTTTGAGCTAATATTGGAGTAGATTGGTTAACACCTTACTGTTCTAGATCCTTATACTTTTATATGATCATTATACACAGATTAAATAAATCATATTTCTTGAGTACTTATTTCTATTTTGGGAATGTTTCTTCAATCAGTCAATCAATCAATATGTCTTGTTGCTATAGCAAACTTTTAACAATGTTTTGAATTTGTGGCTGTGCATACATTTGTAATTAGGTGTATTTCTTATTGTCACATTATTGTCAAACATGCCTGACATATTATATACAATTTACTTACTGTACAGCCAAACAGTAAATATACCTATTGCTAGTGATGTAAAAATTACCGTAATTTATTTTTGGTCGGTAATATTCGTTAAATTACGAGAACTTACCGTAATTTAGGAGAATTTTAGGAAATTTAACTTTTTTTTTAGGAGTAGACTATACTTGGTAGGTAATTTATTATCCTTGTTCAGAAATATACTATTAAACAAAATTTCACAATTTTATATTTAAAATTGAGCCCAGAATGAATTATTTTGTATTAATTTATTATATAATATGTATGATGTGAAAACAATTTTAACCTAATTTGTTAAATTAGGTAAATTAGGTTGATTTGGGCTGTTATCGACTATCTCGCCGGAATAACATGACGAGGTGTGTTTCCATTCATTGAAATATCTCTCCACACCAACTGAAGCACTGTTAAAACTTTTGCATTCTGTCATTAAATTCTTATTAAACCATTCACCAGTCCTTCTCCACACACTTCTTCAATACACCATTTTAAAGCAAAATCTTGACTCGTTCGTAAACAAGACAATCGAAAATTCAGCAATATTCTATTCTCCATAATTTTCGACGAAATTTATTTTACCCGCAGTACCCGCACGATATTCGGGCAAAAAATTGGGACCTCTTGCAGGTTTCCTAGCTTTTAAATTAACTCCTTTTAAACGTCTATATACCGTCTTATTGCAACACCACGAGTTTGGCCAAGATCTTGCTGAACGTTTACCGCAGTATTTTCATGGATTTCGTAAAATCCGCAATCTCAACAAGCGATCATCTGTATATCTCAGCAAAAAAGCTGTATGTCAGACAATCTTAGAGATAAATCAATGAATAAAGAAACAAAATGCTCGTGAAAGAAGCGTCTCTTACATAGAGTGTAAGCACTGTCTAAACCTCATTTATTTTATTTTAAAAGACAAAGGAATTGCCTACCCACAAATAAAAATAAAAAAATTGGTCCATTCGTCAGAAATGACAAAGCTTGTTGCAAGCTGCAACCAAAATTAGGTGCGTCATTTTTTTGGAACTGAGTCTATTTATAACCATATACGAGTAGAGGATTACCACCATTTTTGACTAAAAATACTGTTTTATTAAAAGTTCTGATCTGTTTCGGTTCAAATCAGCTAAACTTTCAAAAATGCATCCTATATAAGAAGCATTACAAGTACATCACTAGAAAAAACATCGCCGGGTACTTTCCGGTTTGGGTTCAGTAGTTTTAGCACCATTTGATTATCTGAAAGATCTTTTTCCTCTTATACAAGAGTTTAACTGTGTTGTATTATATTGTTATTTATTAAGCCATACTTAATAAGACAATTACAGTTACGAATACGATGCCGCTGAACCTCCTTCCTAACAGGCTGCAATCGCCGAATTTATTCGAATGATTATTTAAATAATCATTCGATTATTAATATTATTTGAATACAAATAATACGGTTATCAAAATAATTCGGTTATGCCCATCACTAATTGTAATGTATAGTTCAGTGGGTTATGTTCACTTCCACATACGCTTCTTCTTCTTCAATTCTATTTTCGCTGGCTGGCCAGGCCCCGAGCAAAAATCAAGAACAGAAAAGCGTCCCGGTTGGTTAACTAAGTTTTGTGGCCGTGGACACCAACTTACAGTACATAGATTTTACACAGAAGCTATCACGAATGTATTCGTAATATTACCCGGGAATGTTTTCGGTAATATAACCGTAATATGTTACCCAAAAACGAATATTCCTTTGAGGGTGAGCGAATATTACCGTAAATTACAGAATTTATGGGAATATTCGGTTGGTAATATTCGATTGTCGCATCACTACCTATTGCTTACTGTGACGTTATCTTTAGCAACTAGTAAACAGCCAAATTAGCATGATCGTACAAAAACATTTCAGTCATAAAAACTATGTATATGGGGCAGAATATTGCGAAGAATTCCATTGAGTCTTGTGACATATACCTAAGAACTTAGGTAGGTATCTCTGATTTTGCATATTTTTATTTTTCACTAGAAAGTGACCCTATAGAATAGCTTAAGCCAAGAAAATCAGAGGATACCCACATTTGTCCTAGGAGTTCCATTTTTGAGGTTAAATTAATCTAGAACCGCGAATTTACAATAGGGTTGCCAAAGGTTGCATATTTTCATATTGGGGGAGGGCAATGAAGTGAAATATTTGACGAATATATACATACATGTAATATATTTAATTTCTACATATTTCATTTAGAACATTTTTATCCTCGTTTTTATCATTCTACTAACATTTCACTTCTCGCATAGTGCTCCTCTCACTTCAGGGGCCAACCAACAAGAGCTAACCCAACTTAATGTAAAAAAAAATCACTTGTGTTATTAATTATTTTCGTCATTACTTTGGATTAATTTTTGTGGGTTGCTTCCCTGGAGCGAGCGGAGGGCCATGTGTGAAGTGAAATAATTGATGAATTCATACATATAAGTGAATAGTGTGTTCCATTAGTAAAGTCATTGTGGATTTGCATTCACCTCAATAAAAGAAGGAGATAGAGACACTTATTATGCATAATTTTTACTAATGAATTTTACTAACACAACTAGGTACAGCATACTTCTTAAAAATAAATCTGGCCTCTGGAAAAATTGAGGTTTTAGCCCCAGTTTGGCCCCTTGGGTCTGCATAAACAGCTCCTATTTAATATTTTCACCTGTGAATTGATTTTCAGGTGTGTATTGCCTAAATTGATAGGTCTAGTTAGTGATGCTGCAAATTTGTGTCAAACTCGAACTTTGCGTGCTGTTTTTCAGCTCAAATGTGGAGGATCCTTTTTATTTATTCATTCATTCATGTACATTACAGAATTGTTTCATTCCAATCTATACATTAAAGTTAAAGTTAAAAATAAACCTAAGCTAACAAATTAAAGTTTGTTGTAGAATACAAAAGAACAGCATTATTACAATGAACACAATGTAGATTTAAAATGTTTTAAAAACAATTACATTGCAAAAAGACACTCTGAGCGAGTGGAACATTATAGACATTTGGAGGTGCAAAATTTGCAAATTTGAAACCAATCCACCGATCACACGGTCAAATCATTCTAAAAATGATGGCTCAAAATATTTGTCCTGAAGCTGGAGAAAGAACCAACGAACAAATCGTAGTCGCTAAAATGCCGATTGTAGTTTTGCTGTAACCTATCACTGAAGTGAGTAAAACCATAGTTTGTACAGTGGCGTTCTTCTTGAAACAATTGAATGTTTCTGGAAACCCTCTGTGACACACGAAATCGTATGCTGGCTGCCAGCTGTGAACAGTCGATTATACCGTTGATTAATTTTTAAAGGAATAGAGCCATAGCACACTTCCTGTGTTCCTCCAAGCATCTCAGACCCACCAACAAATACCGAGTTCTATATGTAAGGTGTTCAAAAGGGAAGCATTGATTATACAGAATGAATTTACAAAATCTGTTCTGTATAATTAATAAGTGTCAGAGCTATGGTCTACGTGGTGTTTGTGGCGCCCTGTTGGAGTCATACCTACGGGACAGAACACAGATGGTATCAATATCAAACAAAGGTAAATCATACTTTTCACAAGAAACTGATTTATTACAGGGAGTGCCTCAGAGATCCATACTTGGTCCTCTGCTTTTTCTTTTGTATGTTAATGACTTACAAATAGGGTCTGAGACTGGGATAGTGTGCCAATATGCAGATGATACATCTGTATTGTGTGCTAGCAAATCTGACAGAATTATCCATACAATGTGGTGAAGTGGCAAATGACATGTTGGGTGTCATGATAATTTTCTCCAGCTGAATGTTGATAAGACAGGACTAATAAGCTTTTCAAAACTGGGGGTCCTCCAGAATTCTCTTTTGGTATGGCTCAACCATAGATCAATTCCTACAGTTGATTCCCTTAAATTCTTAGGGGTGGAACTAGATTCCTGTCTTAGCTGGAGAGCCCACATAAAAGGACTACAGGCAAAACTTTGCAGTGCATGTGCAGTTATAAGGCGACAGACATAGCATCTGTGTGGATTGCATTCGCTTATATTATTTTGGCTATGTACAGTCTATAATAGCTTATGAGATTGCTTTCTGGGGATTGGCAAGTGATGCTTCAAATATTTTCAAGGCACAAAAGAGAATAATCCGCTGCATTCTGGGTCTCGGTCCTAGAGAATCATGTAGACCCCATTTTCAGAATTTAGATATTATGACAGTTCCATCTCTATTTTTTATATCGTTGGTTACTTTAATTAAACGAAATCCGACTTTTTTCCTCCATAATTTTGAAAACTATAGCAATGACATGCATATTGCTACACGCAGCAGGTCTCAATTGGCAATACCTACTCATGTGTCGGCATTTTATGAGAGGAGCCCATATTACATAGCCATAAAGGCATACCGGTCACTACCCGATGATATCAAGTGTCTCACTGGTGTAAATCTTTTTAGAAAATCTGTTGTGTTGTATGCTAAAACTAGATGTTTTTATTCTTTTAATTTTCTGTCCTAACCCAGACTTGTTTTAACTTTTAATATAATATGTTTTAAACTTTGGTATAGTATAGTGTTAACTTTTTTAATCTGTGGTGTCCAATTTTACCTTTATCTTTATAAGTTTTATAATATTTATATGATATATTTTTTTAACCTTATAAGCTTTATAATTTTAATATCCTACATCAGTTTTAATAATTTTAATTTTATAGACTATTATCATCATTAGATATTACAGTTTACTGATTGTAATGTTAAAGGGCTCTTGAAATTTATTTTTCATAACATAACTTGTATTTTTTAAGTTCAAACAGCATGATATTGTAATTTGTCTAATTCGAAAGTAAGAATTTATACTTAATGATAGTTCCTATCACCTTGTCTGACGTTGCTTTGTCACCCCTTGTGATTTTGTTGGCAATAAAGAATGTTTATTATTATTATTATTATTATTATCCGTTCTAGCATTCCGGCTTTACATCTGTAGAAAGGAGACCACACTATACTATTGTACACAAGGATAGAACGAACAAGGCAATTATACAAAGATTTTATTGCCCCAATGTCCCGTAGACGTTTGCATGTGCGTTTCAAGAATCCTAGCATTCTATTTCCCTTCAAAGAAACTATATGTTTATTAAATGTGATCTCCCTATCAAACACTACGCCCAAGTCGCTAATTGTTTCCACAGCCTCCAAAACACTCCTCCCCTATAACATAGTCGAAGAGAACGATGCCCTTGCGACGATGGAAGCGCACAACTTTGCATTTGCTGACATTATGTTTTTTGGCTTAAACTACTCTATAGGGCCCTTGAAAAGAGAAAATTTGCAAAATTGGACATACCTATATGTCACAAGACTCAATTCCTTCTTTATTCTCATTCTCAGAACATAATTATATCGCCATATTTGCTCAAGTCGTGTTGAACTTATGGAAATAAATTTAGTGTATGTTGCTATGCACATACAGAATATTTTTATATAGAGTCTTTTGTACCAGGTTTTTCATTTTTGAAGCATCTAGAAAAACTTTAAATTACTAAAGTTGAATTATTGCAATATGAAATTGAATAAAACAAATGAAAATTGTAAAATTGTTTAAAATCACCAAAGGTGTTTTTTTAAAAGTGCTAGAGGTGCTCTAAAATATACGAAAAAATCCTGTGCCTATTAATATTTTTTGACCATTGTGTCAGGGAAATACTGGCGAACCAGTGCAATAAAAGTTTCGTTAAATTTAAACTTTAAAACAAGTTATAACAATATTCATGCCTAACCATTGAAATTAGTTCTGTATTTATGACTACAAGACTA
Organism: Pissodes strobi; assembly: GCA_016904865.1. Lineage (NCBI taxonomy): Eukaryota > Metazoa > Arthropoda > Insecta > Coleoptera > Curculionidae > Pissodes > Pissodes strobi. The sequence goes on along the minus strand of MU186249.1, from coordinate 2,186 downwards.
TGAAAATGATGTATCACATCCCAATTGAGCCAGCCTGCTAGTACTGGAGACACTGATAGGTAAACATATGTCCTGTCAAGGTTTTTTTCCATAAGAACACCAGTTGCAATAATTCCACAGTGTGTACTTTGCAGTGAAGAAAATGATGCTGCGGAATGTGAAGCAAATGTGAAGAAATGCAAAAACTGTTTAATTGCAAACAAAAATTACTCAACTAAATATGACGTCAATCATGCGGCAAACGATATCAATTGTCCAACATATCAATACCACTTAAGATGTCTAAGAAATAAAATAAAGTATGGTTCATAATGGTTCAAATAGACCAAGAAATTATACTAAATGTACTTGAAAACACAGTGGAGGGATGCGTTGGACGGTTGATGGAGTTAGAGACATTACACAAACTCGTGTCTACACACAGGAATATTACTTTGGCTCCCTGGCTTCCGCATGCGCAGAGTATGGGTGCGTTCGTTTATAAGTGTCTAGGACTCACGCATGGCCATCCGCTCGCTTCGCTCGCTCCGGGGCGCAACCAAACAAAACTAACTGAAACTAACCCAAACTAATCCAAATAAAAAAAAGCAAACATAATCTTACTAACCCAACTAACTGAAACTAACCCAAGCTAACCCAAATTAAAAAAAGCAAACATAATCTTACTAACCCAACTAACTGAAACTAACCCAAGCTAAACCAAATTAAAAAAAAAGCAAACATAATCTTAAAAAAAGGTAGAAAAAAAAAACGCGACGGGAATCGAACCCACGCCGCCCACATGACAAGCAAATGCTCTAACCACTACACCACTAGGCCGCTCGGAAAAAACGCGCTGCATCGTAAAGACATTGGTAATTGAAGTATTTGTAGTGTAGGTGGCGTTGATTGATTTGTCACTCGTATTCTGCGCATGCGGAAGCCAGGGAGCCAAAGTAATATTCCTGTGTATAGACGCGAATATTACACAATAGTATTAGTCAAAATAATAAATTTCTTAATATTCTTCAGTTGAATATTAGGAGTGCTAGTGAAAATTTTGATAAATTGTTGCTGCTGATTGAGCAAGGTAAACTAACATACTGTGATATTTTTGTACTAACTGAATGCTTTCAAATGTCGACGCCCGAGCCTTTCTACATTACAGATTATAGTACCTATTATAACTATGGTGATTTCAACAAAAATTACGAGATTCTCATTCTAATCAGATCTACTTTAAACCCTGATTTTGCCCATATCAAATTAAAAAAATCAAATGTGACAATTAGCAGAATCACCTTCAAGCTTTATGATCAGACATATGCAATCTCAGCACTTTACAAATCTCCTCAAGTTAATAACAACTTTTTATTTCAAGACCTATTCGACTATTTCTCAACTAACACATAACAATATTGAACATTGAGACATTAATATAAACCTTAAAGCAATAAATGATGCTACCGTTAATGAATATTTATGTTTACTAGGAAAATATGGCTTTCTACCATACATACAACCAACTACAAGTACAAGATATGATACGAATTCTTGCCTTGATCATTTTTTTTATAAATAGCAAATCGCAACATCTTAGTCTTGAATCATTTGTCTTGAATACTTACATAACCGATCACTACCCAATAATCCAATACTGTTAAATATAAAAAATAACTTAGAAAATAACAAAAACACGACGGACAGACAGACTAATCAAACAACAACTAAAGAAACAATCGACTATAACCTACTAAAACAAAACTTAACATCATGCAACTGGTCGGAGGTCCTGCAAGCAAAGAACCCATATGATACTGATACATTCATGGCAATTCTACTTAACAATATTAATAACTCAAAAACTATTAAAAGCAGGAAAACTCGGCCAAAAAAATGTAAAGAATGGATAACCAATGGACTTATTACTTCTATAAAGCAAAGAGATAAAATAAAAAAGAAATTAATAAAAAAATATGACCCCGACTTAGAACACTATTATTAAAACTATAGAAATAGTTTAAATAAATTGATCAAAAAGGTAAAGTATGGTTACTATAAAAAAGAAATAACAAAAAAGCAATAATAGCATAAAAAATATATACCAAATAGTCAATAATGTAACAGGTAGCAAAACCAAAACAACAAAAAATTTAAAAATCTTAAATGATAAAAATGAAGAATTTGACAATGACAAAGACATAGTT
>MU186248.1:62988-94190 GCA_016904865.1 Pissodes strobi | reverse complement strand
CTGACTTGTTACCGGTCATCTGGTAGCAATTTTAGGTTTTTTTGTTACTGTTTAATTAAAGTTATGGATTATATACATAGGCCCGAAAGGCAAATAATGTTGTTAGGCGATTTTAATGTGGACCCAATTTGAGACACTCATGATTGTATAGTATTGGGTGATATATTGTGCTCATATAATATAATAAATATATTTGATAGTCCAACAAGAGAGTATGTATATCTATATGAATATATATATATATATATATTAAGGATGGTTGTTAATAAGGAATAGTATATGATTCACGTATACTCTGCTCATTAAATAATATACGATTAATATGCTCTGGTTTTTCATAAGTCTATAAAGTTCTAGTTGTCATTATATCATAAGATGTACTCGAGCACTTGACTACTTTATGATGTGTGTATATTATGAACCACATGATTAAAATCTCGACAGCCTGTATACTGTATACCACTCGAAACAAAAGACAAACATGTTATTATTTACCCATCATGAGCTTGGTGTAAAACAAACCACCGTATACGGTATTATTCAATCGTTCTCGCTATAAGCCTCTATAGAATTCGCAGTCGTTATGTATGTCTGATATTAGTTCAAACTATTAATGAAGAAAGAGATCTCGAATCGTCTGCTTTGACAGGAGGAAAAAAGTTCTTTTCTCTGGAATGCGTACAAAAGGCCCTAATTGAGTTTACTTACTCATTGAATAAGAAGGTATACATTTCTATAGATAATTATTTAAAGAGTGCCTGGGGTTTTTCAAAAAATATAATATTATTTCTAAGGATTGAAATTTAGTAGTGTTATTGTCACAAAATAAAAGACAAAATGATACTAGTTTTCAACAAAATCACTTAAACGTATTAAAAAAGAACAGAAAAACTGTTCGATTTCCAGTATATTTATTTAAATGCATAACATGCGATAACACTGTGTCTTCGTTAGATATTAAATCTAAAATGACCAGTACAACGTTTGTACTAAAATTCACGTACTCAATATACAATATGCGTAATAGTACTTCCTACTATGTGACAGCACGGTCATTGTGCTGAAGCGTAGTAGCAAAACTGAATATCATAGCCATCTTGTGGGGTTTTAAACTATACGCGAATTATGTGTTGAAGTCCAGGAGGAATTTATAAGCATTTGATTATGAATTCATACTGCGCTGCAACACAGGAGGAATTAGATGTCTTCGCGATGCAATCAATTTGCAGCAAGAGGCCTCGTGGTCGAAAGGTCTAGATGGTTAGGTCTCAAATCGGCGGCTTTCGGCGGCCCGGGTTCAAACCCCGTTGCTTTTTATTCATTTGTTTTAAGGTTAAGTTTCTAAACAGTTTTTTTTGATTTTGGGTATGTCTTGGGTTAGTTTGGGTTAGCACCTGGTTAGTTTCCTTTTCTTGAGCCCTCGTAGCGAGCGAAGCGAGCGGAGGGCTATGCGAAAAGTGAATATGTCTTGGGTTAGTTTGGGTTAGCACCTGGTTAGTTTCGTTTTCTGTTTTTTTCTCGATTTTGGGTATGTCTTGGGTTAGTTTGGGTTAGTTTCCTTCTCTTGAGCCCTCGTAGCGAGCCAAGCGAGCGGAGGGTCATGCGAAAAGTGAAATATTTTGCTTTCCTGTATTTTGACACATTGGAGTGTTGCAGCGCAGTATGAATTCATAATACGCGTTCATAAATCCCTACGTGATTTCTGTACTGGCGCACGGTAGGATTTTTAAACTATCTTGACAAAAATGGTTCATTTAATTCCTCCTGTATTTTAACACATTGGAGTGTTGCAGAGCGGTATGAATTCATACAATATAGACCAAGTTATTCCCTCAGACCAACTTCACATTCTATTGAATTCATCAATGGGGAGTCATGCAAGTCCATTAAGTAAAATATTATTTCTCTTTGGTTTATTTATTTGTAATTTTCGATTTTTATTGTCAAAATGTAAACTTTTAAAATTGATTTTCATTGTATAAATGTTCAGTATAATTGGGACTTTTCTATAACTCTTTTAATTCTGGTATACACGTATTATTGGTGCGAAACTCTTTTTGTGCCTTTTTATTTTTGGTAATTTAATGTTTGAAATTTAGTTGTATATTTATTTTAAATTTTGGGATATACCCAGTCTGATGCTTCTTTACGTTGCTTATTTTTTTTTATAATTCTGTGAATTAAATTATGATCAGCATTGTTTATTGCTACTTTCTTAATAACATTTTATATGATTATGACTTTTGACCTTGGTGTATTGATCAGCTAATGCATAAAACTGTATATTATGTGTATAGGGTTGATTCGAATAATTGTGTACAGTGTCTTTGATTATATTTACGTGGCTTCTGGGGACTTGCATAAAAATTCTAGGTTTTTCCATATTACTTTTTGAAATTGTCAGGAAAAAAAATATCGCATCAAAAAATAGAAAAAATATAGGCAACTTAAAGTTGAACTTGCCTATATTTTCCATTTTTTGATGCTATTTTTTTTCCTAAAAATTTCAAAAACCAAAAATTTTTGTGTAAAACTTTTTTGTATCTCCAAAAATAAAGGCTCCAGGAGCCACGTAGATATAATCAAAGATCCTGTACATATAGGTATGTCCCGGTAGCATTTTAACACTATGGCATAGGATTCGGCACTACGTGTAAATTTCATTGGTCGATTTGGATTCGTTTCGCCAATTAAAGCGAAGTGCCGAGATCGGTACCAGAATGTTAGAACGGTGCTGAAACACAGGTCGGAATGTTGATGAATGTTGCTAGTTTACCCATGTCTTAATGGTGCAATTAATTGCTTCCAAGTACGTGGTGGCGCAGTGGTGTAGATGGTTAGCCTCTGATCCGATGGTCACGGGTTCGATTCCCGCCGGTTTTATTTTTTATTTTTTGAACGTTATGTTTTCAAACAGTTTTTTTTCTTCACTTTGGGCATGTCTTGGGTATGGCTTGGGTTAGTTTGGGTTAGTTTGGCCCCCGTAGCCAGCGAAGCGAGCGGAGGGTGAAATATTAGATTTTACGAACGTTTATTTCATCAACATTCCGACCTGTGTTTCAGCACTGTTCGAACATTCTGGTACCGATTTCGGCACTCCACTTTAATTGGCGAAACGAATCCAAATCGACCAATGGAATTTACCCGTGTGCAAATCGACCAATGAAATTTACCCGAGTACCGAATCCTATACCGGAATGTTTAAATGCGTCCCGGTATGAGGGTTTATGGAAAATTTAAAATATATTGGTTTATTTGTTCTATTCAAATTTCTATTACTAATGTTTTTATGTAAACTATTTATATAGTTTAAAAACGTTTGTAATTGTTGAAAATTTAATTGTTTGGAATTCTTAGAAATTAATAGGGGAAACATAAATAATATTTTACTTAATGACCGGGTCGGCTTGAATGGCTATTCATTTCTATTTTTATATTGATGATTTCAATAGATTGAGATTTTCCTGAAGAACTTACTTATTATATCTGTATTTGAGTACCTGCATTTTTTAACATCAGGACAAACATCGTAGTGTAACTTTAGCTTTCAAATCTGACGATACATAGTGCTGTCAAAACTATTGTCATTGTGTAAATAGATATAATACAAATTGATTAGTTTTCTGCCAATTTCCTACTAGTTTTTTCTGCTCAGCAAGGATGACATAATGAACTGAGCAACAAAGTGTCAACCTTGACAAATCGATGACAAACACCTATGTCGATAGAGTTTTTATTTTTCAAACAGAATATATCCACTCCTGACTTTTGTATTTCATATTTGGAAAACCAATAAGGGTATCTGACTGAGACTTGTGACAGAGTGGTCTCGTGAAACGAATAAAGAATGTATGTACTACAATTCCTAACATTTGAGCGACGTAGTTAGGTGTTCACAAATGTTATAACCTTAATATAATTTCGACAAAAATAGCATTGCCTTTAGAGCTGTCTTTTTGGTCACTATAAAATAGTGTATGTTTGTTGAGGTTAAGTCAGCGGAGATCTCAAACAGGATCTCAGGACTCTGTTCTAGGGGTTTGGAGGGATATCATGATGAATGCATTAAGAGCCGGACAATGGTTCAAAAGCTTACTTTTTCTTGTGCCAGCTATCATATACAAAATGTAGGACAATCCAAATAATCGCAAATTTTATGTAGTGTCTAGATTGTAGAAACGCTTTTATACGTTATACAATTGTGACACTACCATCCTTTTTCATCTAGGAACCTGCAATATCTTCATTACAGCAATAGGACATAATATCTGATACAGAAATACTACTTAACTATCAAATTCATCGGAAGCAGAAACTTAATTCCCAGTTACTGCACTTGAAGAGATGCAGGAACGGTCCAGGCTGTCTCTATATCCATTTTTTAAATAAACCCCACTTAACTAATTTAAAAATGTACCAATCTATCTTTCTACAGATGGGATTAATTGTTAAGGTGAAAAATTTGATAGTTTTTTCGAATGCATTTATATGCAAGTTTTAGCTCTGTTGCTGTGTAAGTGCGTCATAATCTGATATTTTATTTAAATCATTTAGTCAATGCAGCATAGTTTTAACGGCTTTATTTTTTGGCCTGTGCAAGTAGTACTGTATATTGGCACTTACAAACTGTTTGACTTTGAAGTTGATCGATTGTCGTGTGCTTCAAAGAAATACTTGTGAATTATAATAAACTTACTACGAATCATATTAGGGTTATTCAGGTTCTTGAACGTTTTTAGGCAGCTTCATTATATGCAGCTATAAGCTCTTGAATATTGTCCATCTTATGATCATCATTGTTTACGAAAAGAAGAAAACAAGAAATTTACTAAAGGCCAATTAGCCAACCTTCACTATCTCAAATATAATGAAGTTACAAGTCAGAAAGTTTGCTCCAAACTACCTGAGGTCATGAAATAATTAAAGGTCTAGGTAATAAAACGGAATTGTTCTCCTTAATAAGCGACTGTGTTAAAAATATGGCACAGCAAACACGTACCTGTAAATAAATGGAAAATAAAACTTTTCAAATATTAAAACCGAATAATACGGTCTTTAAAATTCTAATGAAACAATTACGTCTTATATAGATAATAGAAATAGCAAAACAATCCGATAGAGATTCCTATAACATATTTTTGCTGCATAAATGCCCATTCTAAATAGCTACTGGAAAAATACGTCTGCATGGAAAGATATCATCTCTAGTGAGCGTTTTAACTTTTTGTATTGTTTTTTGAGAAACTACATAGGATGATCAAAAGTCTCGGCTGTTACCCAGTAAGTGGCGTAGCCAGAGTTTAGTGGCAGAGGAGAAGCCCTTTTGGAACTCCTATATTTTTAAAGGCACATTTTGTCATATTGTTCTTTTTTCTTCCACATTCAGTAAAAAATTAATAAAAAAATGAGTCATGGTATTAAGCACCATTAAAGACTTTTATTAAAAATATTTGCGACCGACAATTGAACTAGATTTTTCAAAGAACCAAAACGTGTTTTAAATTTCAGCTAAAAACATTAGATTTCAACATTGATTAAAAAAATGCTTTGTGTGCTTTTTGTGACCTATAGTATATTACGTTTTTTAATTAACAAAGTTTCTAATTTAAATAGTTTTTTTTTTTAATTAAACCAAAAGTTAGTCATTTTATAAGAAAAATAAGCAAACAAACGAATATAAACATTAAACACAAAATAAGCAAACAATCAAATATAAACATTAAACACAAAAAATACTCTATAATATTATGGTCTTACACAAATTGAAATCGATTTTTCAATCAATGTATCAATCTACCTTTCTACAGGTGGGATTAATTGGCAAGTGTACACATACATGTGAACACTTGCAAGCTTGTGAATTATAAAAAAACTTATAACTACGACGCATATTATTCAGGTTCTTGAAAGTTTTTAGGTAGCTTCATTATATGCAGCTATAAGCTCTTGAATGTTGTCCATCTTATGATCATCATTGTTTACAAAAAAAGGAAAACGAGAAATTTACTAAAGCCAACATTCACTATCTGGACATATCCATATTGCGGACCAAATGGTCAGGTGCAAATTTTGTCCCAATTTGGGTATAGCAAAATTGCGCACCAAAAATTCCTGGAAAATATTGTATCTGAACAGGCCGTGGCAAAATTGCGGATTGAACGAAATGGCATACATTAGGTCGAGCATTTAGATGCTTATTTTATCCCATTACACTTTTAAATTTGTCTTTATGCCGATGCCGGACATAAGCTACTACTGTCAATTGAAATTGCAAAAATTAGTTCCCGCAATTTTCCTCCACGAATCATTTTGGGGATTCATAAGTAGTCTAAATTCAGATTTTCGGGATGATTGCTCAGCCGCCAAACAGAAACTAACCCAGCCTAAGTTCAATAGGGTGGTGCCAAATTTAATAAATAGTTTTAAGAAACCAAAATAAGTAATATTTTGTCTGCGACATTGTTATGCCTAATGAAAAGAGGGCGTCAGTGATAATAATAATAATAATAATTATGTGCCGCAATAATGCCGTGGTCAAATTGATGTAAACAGGGCAATAAACCATATACCTGAAATGTTATGAGCGTCGACCCTTATTTTTTAGAGCGCAATTTGACTATTATTTTTATCTACCTCACCATTTGGTCCGCAATTTGGCACTACCCAAATGTGTCAAATATAACGAAGGTACAAGTCAAAAACTTTGGTCTAAATTACCTGAGGTCATGAAATAATGAAAGGTCTAGGTAGTAAAACGGAATTGTTCTCCTTAGTAAGCGACTCTGTTAAAAATATGCCACGGCCTTACCTGTAAATAAGTCCTGAAGAATATTTGGAAATATTAAAACCGAATTATCATACGATCTTTAAAATTCTAACAAAACAAGTATATTGTATACAGGGTGTCTCTAAAAGGTTTATAGGAAACCTTACCACATCTTCCTAAGGTCAAAATAAGCCGATTTAATGCAACTTCCCTTAGTCCGAAATCGCTTCGTTTCCGAGATACAGGAGAGTAAAATTAAAAAATAAAATAGAATTTTTTTAAATTTACGAAAATCTTTTAACGTATTACATTAAAAATTAGTACCCCAGGGGTTTTTTAGGATGGGAAACCCGAATATGGACACCTTTCCACTGTGGCTGTTAGAGGGCCCTTCACACTGCGCTTCTCATGGTTTAAAATGACCATACTGTTCTTAGTCTAGGTTTTTAACTTATTTTATTAAGAAATAATTTCCTGAACATTTTAGGCAAAAAGGGTTCTCTTGTTAAAATCCGCTGAAGTAAGTCCTTTTCGAGATATTTTAGTTTTTACTATTCGATGCCGCACCGAAATATTCAAATTATTTTGAATAAAAAAATTTGGCTGTTATTTTTGAGGATGAAATTTGGTCAGTGAATTAGCAGTACAAAATGGATTTTTTTTTAGATAATTTTTTTGAGTGTACGTAAATGTCCTCATATTGTCACATACAAATGAACTCGTATTTTTTACCTATTTGGTGAACCGCTTTAATTTTTTTTTTGCGGACAGACTCTTTAATTTTAAACATTTTTTGTATTTTATGAATTTTTGCTATGAGTAATATTTTCGGCAGAAAAAAATATTGTTTGACTTGGTTTACAGTAAATGTTTCAGTGAGAATTTGCCAATGGGAGAATAAATAAGGTGTTTGAAACTTGTTAGTAAAATTTTTAATTATTTGAATTTGAGTTTGAATTATTATCTGCCAAATGTCTGAAGGATTACAGCTCCGCAGAAATGTTGGATATGCTATTAGTTTTTGGGTATTGTGAAGGAAATGCCGTGAAAGTGTTAGGGTATGCAGGGAATGATTTCCAAATCGGCGCATACCAAACCATCAAACATTTGCTGCTATCAAGAGACGCCTTCGCGAAACCGTTAGTTTCACTTCTGTAACCGCCAATTATGGACGCCAACGTGCGATAAGACTCCTGATGTTGAGGAACAAATTTTGGAACAATCGCTGAAGATATAGTAAATTAAGCACCAGATGCTTAGGTTTAGAACCAGGAGTTTCCAAGGATGTAGTTCAAGTTCATAGAACATTAAAAAATCAGCACCTTCGTCCATAGCATATCCAAAAGGTACAAGACGATTGGGCTTCTGTCGATTAATTACTGAACAAAGACAACAGAATGTGATTTGCTAAGCAAATTGTATTTACTGCTGAAGCATATTTTACAGGAAGCGGTGTAACCAACTTACAAAACGAACATGTTTATGCTGATGAAAATCCGCATGCCACGAGTAACTCATTATCAACATGAGTTCAGGGTTAATCTGTGGCAGGAATCATGTGCAATGTTATTATCGGTCTTGTCAATTTACCGCCACGACTAAATGGTGTGAATTATTTAGAACATTTACAAAATACGCTGTCAAATTTATTAGACAATTTACCGTTACAACTTCGACGAGTTATGTGGTTTATGCATGACGGTGCTCCACCACATTTTACTTTAAATGCCAGCAATTATTTGCATCATCGGTATCCAAACAGATGGATCGGTAGAGGAAATGACGCTCCTGTAAACTGGCCACCACGCTCAGCGGATATGATTCCGTTGAATTATTTGTTATGGGCGGTCAGTAAAAACGATGGTATACTCCAGACCGATTAATAATGAGGAGCAATTGTGTTGAGGAACTCAAAATTAAGTCAACATATTAATGAACGATGCGGAATTGATGCAAAAAGTACATTTATTTTTTTTACGTCGTATTAATTTTTGTACTGTTGTTAGCGGAGGTCATTTTGAACAATTAATAAAAGTTTATGATAATTAAATTTACCTTTAATTGTTCCTCACTGATTTAAAAAAGATCCATTCCCAAATTCTTCTTGCAACACTTACTGTAAGTAAATCAAGTGAAACATTTTTCCTGCCGAAAATTGACTAATAGCGGAAATGATTAAACGACAAAAAAAAATTAAATAAATTCGTCTGCAAATAAAGCTTTAAAGCTGTTCACCAAATAGGTAAAAAATAAAAGGTTTTCTATATGTGATAATGTTAGGATATTTATGTATACTCCAAAAAATTATCTAAAAAAAAATCATTTTGCACTGGTAATTCACTGACCAAGTTTCATCCTCAAAGATGACGACCATTTTTTTTTCAAAATAATTTGATTTGCGGCATCGAACACTAAAAACCAAAATATCTCGAAAACGGCTTACTTTAGCGGATTTTAACAAGAGTACCTTTTTTGCCTAAAAATGTTGAGGATTTTTCTTTAATAAAAGTAAAAAACTGCATTAAGAAAAAAGTATGGTAATTTTAAACCATCAGAAATGCAGTGTGAAACGCCCTTTAACGACCATAGTGAAGAGGTGTCCCTTTTCGGGTTTCGCATCCCAAAATCCCACACGGTAACAGTTTTTAAAGTAATACGTTAAAACATTTTCATAAGTTTGAAACAATTCGATTTTTATTTTTTAAATTTACCCCCCTGTATCTCGGAACCGGACCATTTTCGGACTAAGGTAAGTTGCTCTAATCGGCTTATTTTGTCCTCAGAAATATGTAGTAAGATTTTGTACAGACCTTTATAAATAATAGAAATAGCAAAGGTAATCCAACGATTCCTATATCACATATTTTTGCTTCTGAAATGCCCATTCTAAACAGCTACTCGAAAAATACGATGGAAAGATATCATCTCTAGTGGGCGTTTTTCCTTTTTGTAATTTTTTCGAGAAATTTACGTAGAAGCATTAGCTAAAATTAAATTTCTTAGAGGTAGTACTCGAAAACAGAGTCTAAATATATTATAAAACAGCTTTTTCTACAACACAGGCTGCTAAACTGCATGTCTCTTTGGCTCTCGAGGAGAGGATACTTAGTAGTAGCACTTAATATATATACACTCTTGAAGATACAAGATTCAAACAACATACCTAATACTTCTAGTCAGTAAAACGATTTTTTGCAAGAGATTGTCATGATTAGTTATCCGTGACGCCACGCCTTGGATGGCGTGCAGGTTATATAGCTCAGATTATGATCGATCTTCGTCAGGTGAGAAGGGATAATAAAGAAGGCACTTCGGTAAAACAATAACAACGCCTCTTAGTCAAAGAATGAGAATACAATAAGAACGCCTATTGGTCAAAGACTTAATGAGTTTACACTATACCCGATTACAAAAACACGCATGTTCTTTTGGTTGAGGTATGGTTTGAATTATTTATAGGTGTTAGTCCCTGTATTATAATAGTTCTTTAAGAGTGGTGTTGTGTTTTTATTAATGGTTAGGTTTGGTTATTTCATGAGATAATTATTTAAGTTTATTAGTTTATCTTAATTTGACTCAGCACTTTGAGGCACTATAACTATTTAACTTTAAAAATCACTTAACTTAAAATTTTGACAGATCTATCGTACATTCGTCTTTAATTATTTTTAGGGGGGTATCCCCCAAGAAGTACGTTTCTGTGAACTGAACTTCCCAAGTTGGGTCTGAAGATTAGGATATGGTTAGAGACCCTACTGCGTCCCTGTGGACTGCAGTAGGTGAGAGCGGAGTAGATGAGAGACAAAAGCCTATCGGACTGACGGCGCTTGACCATTTATATCATAAAATCTGCTAACCATTGCAACATGAAGGTTCATAATTGCCTGGGCTGTTCGCTCGCGTTGTTTATAATTTAACTTGCATGTTTATATAATATTTTCCAAGTTCAGTTAGGACTCGGTGATAATTAATTAGTAGTTTAGATGTTTTTAGTAGTTCACAATATCTTATATTTAGCTTCGTCTCTAATTAAGAATATCTTTAAAGTATAAAAAGTAAAAGACAAGCTAAACGACTTTTAGCTATTTTCTTACGAAAGTTTTTCACGTGCAATGATAAAAGAAAATAAACGAGAATAATTTTGATTGGAATTTTATTTCCTCGGAATGCGAGGAGGTTTTTAATTGGTCATTTCACAGTCCAGTGAGTTAGACTCTCGGATACAATAAATGGGCTTTTGTTTGCTTTAGTTATACTACCTATTTCAAGCATTTGCAGTTACGTGTCAGGTTATTAAATAGGTTTTCGAAAGCCAAATTGCTAAATATACACAGACTAGTGGTCCAGTGAGCTCCTCTTTTATTACTGATTTAACGAAAGTCTGAAACAGGACGGAATGGATCGATATGGGGGAAAAGGATTTTGTACACGCGAGAAATTAGGAGAAAAGGGTTAAAAAATAAGTATTTAATCAGTAGAACATATCGAGTCTATTCTATATAATCAACATGAGACACAGGCTTAAGGAGCACCTAATATTTAAATTTTCCTCGAATTTACATGTAACCACAACAGAGATAGAGACCGCAGGAGACCTGAAGTACCGAGATAGCCATGGATAGCCATCCTATCTCGCAAGTGGTTGTTTCTGAGAAAGTTCAAGCAATTCCTGAATGATATTGTGATTCACTAATGTAGCATCGGTACTTAGTGGTCAATTCCAAACACTTTTGGGATCGATACTTGTGTGACGGTAATTTTACTAATATCGACACTAATTCTAATGTTCCCTGTGGATAAATTTTGAAATCGACAAATTTATGTTTTTGGTCGCTTATTTTAGGAAAATTGTTTTTCAAACTAGAGTATCAAGTACTACAAGAAGTCATAATTTTGTGTGTCGATGCTAGTAGGTATCGATACCACGATACCAGCTCTTATTGGTATCGGTATCGGTACTCTTCTCTCGATACCCCTACCTTATTCCTGAGAACAATGTTACTTTCTGCACGCTTTGAAAAAGAGGTATCAGGTCGCTGTGTACAACAATTTCTCTAAAGCATTTGATATAGTTATTCATCATATCTTTTAAGAATAATTAAAACATTTTGAACTTAGTGACAATTTATTGAAATGCTTGCAATCTTATTTGGCATTAGGATGAAGGCATAAATATGAATAATGATGTTTCATCAGGTTTTCCACAGGGAAATCTTAAGGGACCCTACTTGTTTAAATTTGCATATACAACCCTAAAGATGAAGCTTAAATTAAAGTTTCCGGGTTTTTATAATGATTTATAGATTCTTAAGAAAGGATAAATGCGACACTTATAAAGTACAGTAAGTCGCGTTTACTCCATGCTTGCCATCGAAATTCGACATGTGCCTTCGTTAAGATTTTAATTAGCAAATATTAGAGAAAATCAGTACTGTTAGAGACTTAAACACATTATGTAGAAATGTTAAGAATTTTAAAAATTTCTTTACCATATCGGTTACCTGTTACGCCAATTTCGAAATTCAAAATTTGACAGTCTGCAAACAATTTTTACTGTTCTTAAACGTAGTAATTTCATAGCTAGTAATTTTCTTTTTTAGATCTTTCTATTGAAATCGCGTGCAGATTTGATATCCACACTTATAGGCATTTTTTAGGTTTTTCAGCTTGGTCAATAAATCAGTTCAATAAATTGCACTAGTGCCAATTTACACCTTGGGATCTGGACCGAAGGGGTCCTATTTATCCTTGCGGCGTAAAAGATGACTATTTTGTAATGAAAGATGAATGCATCACAACAATATAGAACATATTTACATTATTAATAATGTAGAACATCCTTCAAATTGAAATACATATTCTTCCAAAGGAAAAATCGGCAAATAGAGAATTCTTCCAAGGAAATTTTTGCATTAGACCAAATATGTCGAATTATCGGTAATTTTGAATGCACTAGTAGTATTACATATCTAGACAAGTTAAACCAGAAATTATTGGCGTCTCCTGCACCATGAGACAACATGTCAAAATGTTCGTATTCATTTGGATTTTAATGAGTGTTACAGATATTTCCCCGAATGCTCCCATCAAGATATTCGTTATCAGTGTTACCAGAAATGATTTAGAAGATGCCATTGTTGCTCCCAAAGCTTGTAATATATTGTTCATCAATCATGGAAGTACATGCATGATATTATTAGAAGTTGGGAATTATTTATAGATATATTCATATGTCTGCGAAATGTCACTTCATCTTTCAAATTCTTTTGAATGATTTTGTAGATAATAATAATAATAATAATAATATTTAGAAGCAACTCCACATGGACTTCAATGTCCAAGACCAGATTGGCATTTCCATTATGTGCTGTAAGTAGAGAGACTAATATTCGGACTAATATGTCTAAGCTAACATTGATGCTAAAAAGATCTGCTAGTTTGATGTATTTTTGATTATCTTATGACTGAGAAAAATAACAAAGAATATGCAAGGTTTGATAGTTTAGTTTACACAGTAAACCATTGTGTCAGCCTAACGAACAACAATCAGGTTATTTTACATTTTGAATTAAATAAAGTTATGGCTGGCATAGGGCCAAAAGAAAAATTATATTGGTTCGAGCATACATTGTACAATCTATTATTCAGAGACAGTTCCGGATGAAAATGGCGCCAATCTCCCAATAAGTGTTACATTTTTAAATTTTCGTTTCAAATGGCTCTTACGATTTAGATTCCTATTACCGAGAGTGAAAATAGAGGGTGCGAATAACCGCCGACTTACCATAAAGTTAATGACGTGAAATTAAGGTTGGCACTCTTGTGGTGAATGTAGTAATATAATTATGTTTATTATGTCTAACGAAAGATTTGCAGAGCCGGTAGATCGTGTATAGTAATTTAGGCTCATAATTAACCGCGGAAATGATCGATTTATCAATAAATATTTAACAGAGAATAATTGCGTTAATATATGTTCTAGCTGAAAGCGAGGTTAGTTAATTGGCCTAAATAGGTAAATCTTATCATTTATTGACTTTATAAAAGCCGTGATTCCATGCAGTAAAAATTTAAATTAACTCCATTTGCTTGACTTCGTTTTTTGCTGAACTTTGTATTTCAACTAATGGAGTTCAAGTAGAATGAATTTCAGCCGATGATGATGAAACAAAGATTTGCACATTTTATATTACAGTGCAATGTCATGGCTACTACAAAAATTACTAACCCAATATTAATAAAACAACTCGCTAACGCAAACTTCCAGAAGCTCATCGTACTAATACAAACACGTGACAGTAATGTCAAATTTTGGTTTTTGTTTTAACCCTAGAAAATCCTGCTAACTGAAACTGGGAATACCGCCAAATGGAAGAAATTAAATTAAGGGGAGCGAAATAGGGCGCATTTTTCATACTTGTATTTTTTAGGTATGTTTGGTTTGCAGAGGAAGACATGTTTAGGTTTTTCTGAATTAATTCTATATAGTCCAAATTGTTTCTACGATAATTTCTTTTCGAGGGTTCAAAATTACAACCTACAGCTATTTAAGAACCGTGTCAATCAACATCTTCGCACACACACCGCGAGTGCCATAGGATCTCCCTTTAGTGTGTGGACCACTGCCATAAAATATGATCATTTTGTGACCAGGTGAAACTGGTTGCCTGTAGAAACAAGGATTTGGAACAACAAAAACAAAAGCAGGTTCATAATAAGGCGGCTTGTAAAGGAGGTTTTGAAGAGGGCGAACCGGTACAGGTAAAAAATCTTTTAGGAATGGAATCCACGCAATGAAAAGTTATATTTCAAACGAAGCCATGTTCATATGGTGAAGATGAACAAGCCTATACGAAATTATTCCTGAAACAAAATATGTACCCACCAACTTTAATATTAAGTTCAGTTGAAAATACTTCAGATTATAGCATTTTTAGCTCCATCCACGCCAGATGATTAACATATGGTAGAACATCCAGAAATCCCCGGAAATAATCAAGTGATCTCTTTTGTATAGGAAGAAATGTGTTTATAATATTTTAAATCAATTGTCATCTGGATATTAAGGGGATTTGGATGTCAAGGCACAACCAGATTATCAATGAAATAATTGTATACTTTTTACTTAAAATTATGTTTGGTGTGTTTATACTTTCAATTGCATGCATACATGAATTGTTTAATACCCGATTATACGACAACAAATACGAACAAACCAATGTTAATCGAAATAAATCAATGAATCCATAAAAAACATAAATTACCAACAAACCTGGTCTAATCACAGAGTGTAGGACGGTGTTGTTTAGCAGCACAACACCAGACCCAGAATATCTTGAAATATTTAAATTTATTCAGGTTACCTTGGTAATTAGATATTTTGGCAGTAGAATTATTATTAGTATTATCTTTATTTTGTATATCATGTGATTGTATTCACTATTCTTAAAAACATCACATAAAATATTCAATTAAAAATTAATTGTTACCTATACTGAGGGGAGTACATTTTAAAGTTTTTCGTTTACAAGACAAAGGGTGATTCGTCGATATGTTGAAAACAGCAATATTAGAATTGAGAATCAGTTTTGAAAATGAAGTGTTTTCAAGGCAGCTTTTCATGAGTAACAGTAAACATACCTTATGAAATCAACAACTTATTCATTAACAAGAAACATATTGAATAATTTTTAATGGGTAACAAAATTAGAAGCTATGTTTTTAGGTGGTTGTTTTGTTTTCAAAATGGCGAGAAATTCACATTTCACCTCCTAATCTGATCTATTTATTTCGATGAACGTAGATATTCGCGAAATAAGCAAAAATACCACGTATTTAGTATTAATTCGGTTGAGTTACGTAGTAGTAGTTAGTTTTCAATTGGTTTCAATTAATGAAAGTATTCCGGATACTTTTGTTACCAGTTGGCTTGGGAAATTGCGGATTTCTATGATGACGCAATATCCATCTGTTACCGTTTTCTTAGATTTAAAAAAATTTCAATATTACAGATTTTATTACAAATTTCTTCTTTGAAAGGCTTTTTAATATAAATTCTCATACTCATATAAGCCCTGTCGTTAAAATATCCGGCGCTTAAAATGCCGCGCTCAAACGCCGGCGCCGGCGCTAAAATAGTCTGATCCGATATGTACCCAAAAAATATCTGACGGGAAAACACCGGCGCCAGCGCCACTACCAAACGCCTCGTCGCCCAACTGTTATGTGCCGAGTGGTATACCTGGTTGCTACTGGAGGCCACGATTACCTTGACATTCACGAAATAAATTAAATTTTATTTGGTAGAAACGACAGTATTTTATAGTTATATAAAGCTTACCGAATGCTCCCCATCAATATTAAGAAAATAGCAAAGAAGTTGGATTCTTAGCGGCATGCTTCAAAAAGAACTTTCCGCAAATGAATGCGTGAAAACGCCCAGTTCCGTGCTATAAGATTTTCTTTTTGGTGCTCCCTATGTATACATATAAAGAAAAAGCATTAATTATTCTAGATATTGTCGTTGTTTTATTACTACACCTTTTGGATCCAATAATTTACAAGGAATTAACAACGCCTAATAAAAGGATAATAAACCGCCGTGTTCCAAAGAATAAGGCTTTTATACGTTCTTTTGAAAGTATCGAGTTTAATACCAATCATCTTCAAAAAGAAATGATGTCTCAAATTAGAACGGATCGATTTCGAAGTTTTCTTAGTGTAAAATTATAAAACCCAATTAGCGAATGAAATTAAGATTATGATTTTATGTTGCCTTCATATAAGCAAGATAATACTGGATATTGCACTTTATATTTATAGTTTTTCCAAGAAAACATCAGATAATAACTTTATTAAAATTGATATGTTCGTTATGATTAAAGACCGGATTATATGCAATCAAAAACCTTAAGAATATGCGCATATATATGCACCATTTTATTTTAGTTTATGCGGAATATATCGCCGTTAAAAAGACGAACAATTTTAACATTTTTTCAGGAGAGCGACTTAAAGAAAAATGTCTACTAAGGTGGTCCCCGAGAGCGGAAAGTTTTGATAATGTTGTTATTTCGTAACTAGGTATAGTTTCGTTAAATTATCTGTCACTATATGCCATTCAGTAATTATGGAGCAGTGGTCCGGTGAGCAACGTGCTTTTGTGATTAAGTCGTACTACGAAAATCATAACAGCATTACAGGATTTGGCAGAGTTCCCTCGGCTCATACGAATAAGGAATGGGTACGTAAATTTGAACAAACAGGTTCGGCTGTCAGTGTCAAACATAAGCGACCAAAGAAAAAAGAACACCTGACAACAGCCCGAAGGTGACAGTATGGTGTGCGATGTCTTCAATGGGAATTATCGGTCCCTACTTTTTTGCAGATGAGAATGAGAATGCTGTTACGGTCAAATCTGTGCGCTATACCGGTATGATTAATCAGTTTCTGAGTCAGAAATGGAACAGATTTCGACAGAACAATCAAATATGGTTCCAGCAAGATGGTGCTACTTCACACACCACGGAGCGTCATTTAATTCCTTGCAAAGATTGTTTCCGAGACACGTTCTTTCCAGACGAGGAGATATTGACTGGCCTCCAAAGTCGCCAGACCTAACGGCTTGCGATTACTTTTTGTACGGCTACCTAAAGCATTAAGTTTTCGATAATAAACCAAGAACCATTCAGGAATTATTGAAGACATTGCTAATATTCCTTTGGATATGTTGCTTAGGGTTATGGAGAATTTCCGAGAAAGACTTCAAGAGCGCATACAGAGAAGGGGAGGCCATTTACCCAACATTACTTTTAAGATATAAAAATGGCGTATTACTAGCTTGTTGATGTACTGTAATTTATTTAAATAAAATTAACTGCCCCCGCCCCGCCCACCTTGTTACGTTGGCTCTAAGTTGTCATTAAAGATGTGAAATTACAAAAAAAACACAAAGTTGGCATTAAGATATGGGCAGATTGTCTTGTATCTAAATTTTATTTCAGATCTGTCAATAGCTGAATGGCGCCTACCACCGCCGGATAGTTACTCTTTACTGCCTTTACCCCATCATGATGGGCACTCGAACGAGTCTCAGTCAGTCTTTTAATGGAAATTCTCCATTATTACATTCCACCTATGGGTTTAAGCCGAAATCAAATTATAAGCACTTTTCAGAATTCTAGAAAAAGTCACACAAGACGCTACTGTAGCGAAAGAACTTACTCCGCATAGATTCAAAGGATGATTTGAACATGGCACAAATAAAGCCTTTAAATGTTTAATCCTCTTTTAAACCCCTGAGTGAATTCCAGCCATAGTTGAGGCATTATCATACGTTTGTCTGGAGGTAGTTTGAGGAACTGATATCTCAACACTACATTTTCGCATATTTGTACTGCCGACACTTTTTGTAAGGGCAACAGCGCTACCCAAGTCAGTAGAAAAGATTTTAGCAAGTACTTGTAGTGCTATCTGAAATTCAAGCATAAGCATATCTTTTCTCAATTTTTTCTTTTGTTTTCCATTTTTTCTCATTGAAAGTTTCTGAAGCTTGGGGGGTTGAACCCCGAAAAACGGGTAACTGTAAGGTTGCTTGTTTTGTCCAGTTGCTGTACAGCTATGAGGTAAGCTTTTCCAGGTTCTTCTTCTGTGAGTTTTCCGATCATTAAATTAACTATGTAACGAATCATATAGTTACCTCCAATTTCGTTCTTTATTTCATCTAGCACGATACCAAACATCTTTCCAGCGACGTTTTTTCTTTATGTTGATTCATCTGGAGCATTAAATTCTGAATATTTTTGCAGAAAAGTGTTTACCTGCGGCATCGACCAAATTGGTCGATGCCTGCGGATTGCTCAGCTAGTTTAAAGGAATGTTAGGAACCAAGAACATTTTATACAGATCTTCGTTAAATTCTGACTGACCATGGTTTTCCCTTTTAAAAGTATCAAAAGACTGCTTCGACGTTGAATGGAACGCTGAATGGACTCATCTTGTTAACCTTAGCAATCTGAGACGACGTTTTAATTTGTTGGTCTATGTGGAATTCGTTCCAGCAGGAAACAAGTTTTGGACAAGACTTACAAAAAGCATGATTGCCATCCCAAACAAGTTCTGGATAAGGGTTAATCCATGAAGTACATCGTATTTTCGACATAATCACCACTTTTGTTTTCATGTTCACTTTGTCTTGACGTACAATACCAACTGCGGCTACGACAAACGATAACCTCAATAATACCGATGAACTGTAACAAATGTGAACAAACACATAATTTATAGAAGGTATAAGGTCTAGGTAAAGAAATTGTAGTTAAACATCTGACCAAGAAAACGCATAGACTATTGCAATTTCTCAATAGAAGTATAATTTATCACTTTCTGTACTTTATTATTTTATTCTCCTATTTATTGCTCTCCTAGGGAAATCCCAATCTAAATCGAGTTCAGGTGTGTAGGCGCCGCAACGGTCAGGTGGCACAGCGGTGGGGGGTCATAAAACGTAAGAAAATAACACAGAAATCCCAAAACATGCTTAGATACCCAATAGTTCTTAGAATGTGCATTTCTCCTTCAAAAACACAAAATTATGCAAAATGCATAAAATCCGGTCTTTAGTTATGATAATCACGGATATCTACAGAATAGTATATTGTGTAACTAGGAGGAAAAGCAAAACATTCCTGGACGATTGTGGTAATTGCTGGACGAGGCACAGCCGAGGCCAGCAACACAGGAGTCCAGGAATGTGTTTTCCCTACGAGTTGCACATACTATTTTTTATCCGATCGAAATTAATTAGAATACGTACTTATAAAAATAGAGCCAAATTTTACTCTAAATAAAAACGATGTTTTAAATTTAAACTCAACATAATATCAAATTTTTAATCGAGCGAGCTTGAAATTTATTACGTAACTACGGAAATAGCATCTAAATGTTGCTTTTGATAGACCTCAGATCTGACAAACAAGGCGTTTGAATAGAACAGAAATGTTACATTCCCGGCCTAGGACGGGAATGTTATATTCCCGGACAGTTGTTTTCTATTCTTGTACAGTTATTACATGTTGCCAAGCAACGAATACAATATACTGGAATCATGACTTTTGCGGTTGGAAAACACATCGGGAAGGTGTCGTTTTTCGTCCGATCGGATAAAAAATACTTCATATAATGCAAACCATAACTCGTAATATAATTCTACAATTGTCGGCACTATAACCTCCTCTAATAGTAGTTAAGGAATTTTTAATGCATATATTTCCCAGCACTATAGTTTTATGCAGAATTAATGAAATATTCCAGACCGTATATGAAATATATGTGCATAGGCAGTAATCCAACATCTTTAGTTTAATATTTGAGCCATTCCATTTATGTTTATGCGGTTTGCAATTATAGGCTTGGGACACTATGTAGTTTATTATTCATAGTTCCCCAGATGCATGCGAAATGTGCTATAATATCCCGTTGCCAGGGCATTAACTGTAAAATACGTAATATTTGTTATATCCATTAGTGGGAAAGTTAAGAGTTGGTTTAATAAATTCAGCATATACTATGTTTGTTTGCGAGACACAGAAATATGCTGTTTCTAATACAAATAGCAAACAAGCGGAGAGGTTTTTAAGTTAATCGAAAGATACAGTTCTACAAACTAACCCACCTGCCTTGTATAAGTTATAATAACCATATTATAATAGGTAAAAAAAATGCGTAAAACAGTATATTAGGAACGATTGTTTTTAAAGTTCGTATTAATTGGTTTGGGTAGGGCGCTAAAATTCTTTATTTTTTAAAATAGAAAATTGGTAAGATAAATTTATTTCAGTCAAAATTATCACCACATGAACGACATGCGACCTCATATCATTTTTAAAGCAACCAGCAATATCAGACATATTTTGTATATTTTTCCATCGTTTGTACATAAAGTGAAATTTCTTTACGAAGTGAAGTTCAATGAAGTGAAGTTCAATTAGTATATTACCTAATAAGTGTTGAGGGTTCTTGTATTCATATGAGGCTTTTGGTGCGAGGCGTTAGCCAAGTGCGGAAATCCTCCGAGGTTGAAAACGTGCTTTCCCACGAGTAATGTACACTATTTTTCTTAAGACCATCACACGAGTATTGAAATAGTGTTGAAAGCCACGTGTATCGTATCATTCTCATTTGTCAAGTCGAAGTGTCAGAGCAAATAATCTGTCGAATTGTCACCATCTGCAATCTGTTCAAATAGAGTCCCGTTAAAAATACTTTTCAACACATGTGTTAGTTTGGGTAGTTTTTCAACACGCCTCTGATATCTGATACAAAACACTTTCTAGTCAAGTTAATCATACTTATTAGGACCAAAGGTGGTACTTTTTATGGTAAGCCTGAAGGGCTGACGCAGGGGCGAATTAGAACTAAAAAAGTCTACTTGATTTATTTATTGAAAATATTATCGAGATGCTCGAAAAGTGATAGACTTGTCATGTCATATCTGAAATCTGGAAATGGTGAGAGGGTGGCTTTGAAACGCTACGGCACTTAGACCCCATTGGACTCCCTGTGCGTCCTCCCTGGAGTCAAACAATCCGTCTAGGCCATCGCACAGCCTAGTGCTGTAAAAAGGCGGCGATGTTGCTCGAGGAGGCTGTTCTGAGAAAAGCCATGATTGGCCATCATTCTCCGAAAATGAATTCCCCTAGTTCCGAAACAGCGTCGCAATTGCTGAGCAGATGCTCTAGTTTTTCGTCTTCCTGTTCACAGCCACTGCATAAAGGTGTCTCGCATAATTTCATTATGTAGAGGTGTTTCCTTAGCTGACATTGTCCAGTCAGAATCCTCAGCATCAGTCGTAGGTTCTTCCTTGACATACCCAGAAGTGCGGCAGTAACTCGTCCAAGCCTCACTGTAGTAGAGCTGGGCGGATGCCGTCAGTACCTGGCGATTTGAAGGGGTGAGAAGCTTAGTATTGCCCATCGTATTTTGTCTTCACTGACTATTTGGTTGGCACTTTGCCAGTCCAAATCAGTCGGTTGAAAGTTTGTCTCTTCTAGCCAGTTCTTGTCGTATTTTGCCGACGAACCAGGGAAATGGGTCTGCATAAGCAGTTCAAGACTCTCTTGTAGGTTAGCAGTCTTGGTGCCATCCTTCTTTGTTAGTAGACCTAGATCGCGATCTTTGTCTTTTGCGAGGACTTTGTAGAGCCGTGCAGTCTGTGAGTAATCCTCGATCTCCTCACTACTAGTTTTTTAACTCCCGCAGATTGGTGCTGTATTGCTCCCAGTCGGTTTGAGTTCCGGTTCCTTTTGCTCTTTTAAAAGATTTTCTCGCTGTCCTCTTAAGCTCTCCCAGCTCTTGGTTCCACCATTTTGTGGCTTCCTCCGGCTGTTGTTGTGATGCCTCAAGAGGGCAAGATTTTTCAAAAGCTTTAGGTATGGCGGTCTGTAGGCCTAGCATACGTCTTTCCAGGCCATCATTGTCTTTAAGCGTATTCCCCTCAAATTCCCGTAGGTTCTCCCGAAGCCCGACGAGGGACTGTGCCCGATCCGTCCTTCGGGGATCCACATTACAAAAATGCGTAGTGATGAAAAGCTCGTTATTTGATTCAATAAATCAGCGGTGACAAAAAGACTTATTCTGCCGCTGAGCTTTTTCATATCAATATATAGTAGAATTTTTACTTGATTTATTGAGTGATAAAAAGATATGTTCTTTTGACGCTCGAGAAAAAATATTTTTACAATTCAGTTATGTAATTACAAAATAATACATTTGAAACTCTGTATTTGGGATTTTCTTTATGTTCCTTGGCCTTCTACAACTTTTCTTCATCGATTAGGTATAAAACTTGGTATATACTAAGAACTGTGATTGCAGGGAAGAGAAAGGGAAGCGAATATTGTTGAGCAGGCAATGGTAATTAGAATTAGAAAAAATATGGATACTGATATGCATCTGATTCAATATTATAATATGGGCTTTCATTTTGCTGGCAGACATGTTCAGGTGATTTCAAAGTTCTGGAAACATTACCTACAATAATTTATATTTTTCTTGCAACCTTACATAGCTCAAGAGAATATAGAATAATAAGTCAAACTAAAATACTAATTATATAAATATACGTCTTGAAATAAAAATAAGATACCTTAATAAATACTAATAAATTCTAAATAAATGGGAATCATTGTTCCTCAAATTGTGCAACATTATATGAATAAGCTCTGCATCTTCCAGTGATATGACAAATATGACACTCACTAACGTATGCAATTAAATATATTTTATTTAATTCGGATTATTTTTTTATTTATTTGCGAACTAAGATATTAAATGAATAAATCACTGACATCTCTCTCTAAAAATGTATAAACACTTAACCTCTGCGCTCTATCTATTTTTGATTAAAATGTATATTTCACGAAGCATAGTGAATCTATTTACCCCATAGGGATAGAGCATAATAAATATATAATGCTGGAGCATTACCTTACTTGATGCTGCTACTACTTTGTGCCAAATTATAAATAAGCCACTTATATAAGATTAATAAATTATTTAAAATTGGTTTACTAAATAGTAATTATCAAATTATCTATATATTTAGAACCTTTCAAAAGCTGGAGCCTATATGCGATCTCGATATCATGAAAATTTACTCCGCTCTATTCGGCGTTTAAAGCGGCAGCATATACACACAAATACGTTCTACATACATTGTCATAATTAAAGTGTTATTTACGATGAAACCATTTCAAACTCGTCTTGTTTAATGCATCTGCTTGACACTCATCAGTTAAATTATCCTCAATTTCGATTATACAACTTCAGACTTTGAAACTTATAAAAGTATTTTCATTAGCTTCGCCATATCCGCTTCCTCGCTCAATAAATCGAAATTAGGTTACCTAATTGCTTTTGTTAACAAACAATGTGAATGTCATCGATTCATCCATTCTACAAACTTTAATTATAGGATTATTTTCATTTTTTTGTGTTTTGCTTCGTTTTATACGGTGACGGTGTATCCCAGTCGTTTTCAGCATCAAACCAATTCGACTTAATAATAATTTTGTAAACGAAATTTTAAAAGTTGCTAGTTTGTATACTTTTTCTCATTTTTGCTTGATTGGGAACATTAATACGAGCTTGAGGGCCTAATGGATTTCCAAGTTATCAACGTCAAGACCTTTAAGTAATTCCAAAGAGGGTAAACAGACTTCAGTTAATATTTTTCGCAGAATAGTGATCGAAAATAATACATCAAACGGTTCGTATTCTAAATAAGTATATTAAAAACGTTGGAATCACAAAGTATAGACTGCGCGTATGGTGGTTACAAAGGTGTTAAGTGCCATCCCTAACGTTAGTATTTCTCAAGACATTGTAAAATTTTTGTAGTATTTTTGAGCTGGAACAGACCCGTATTCAGGAGGGGGGGCCAAATTTTAAATTTAAATTGTATCGAGCATTAAATTTGCATACGTTTTTTGGTCCGGAGACATTGTAAAATTTTTATAGTATTTTTGAGCGGGAACAGACCTGTATTCAGGAGGGGGGGGCCAAATTTTAAATTTAAATTGTATCGAGCTTTAAATTTGCGTACGTTTTTTGGTCCGGAGACATTGTAAAATTATTATAGTATTTTTGAGCTGGAACAGACCCGTATTCAGAAGAAGGGGGCCAAATTTTAAATTTAAATTGTATCGAGCATTAAATTTGCATACGGTTTTAGGTCCGGAGACATTGTAAAATTTTTATAGTATTTTTGAGCTGGAACAGACAGAACAGGAGGGGGGCCAAGTTTTAAATTTAAATTGTATCGAGCATTAAATTTGCATACGTTTTTTGGTGCGGAGAGATTGTAAAATTTTTATAGTGTTTTTCAGCTGGAACAAACCCGTATTCAGGAGGGGGGGGGCCAAATTTTAAATTTAAATTGTATCGAGCATTAAATTTGCATACGTTTTTTGGTCCGGAGACGTTGTAAAATTATTATGGTATTTTTGAGCTGGAACAGGCCCGTATTTAGGAGAAGGGGGCTAAATTTTCAATTTAAATTCTATCGAGCTCTAAATTTGCATACGTATATATGTCCCTCAAGAATGTAAATTTATCGTGTTTTTAAGCTGGTACAGGGTCGTATTTAGGAGGAGGGGGTCAAATTATGAATTTAAATTGTCGTATGAAGCTGAAAATTTGCATACGTATATGGGTCGAAATCAATATAAAAATATCGTGGTTTTAAGCCGGTACATAACCGCATTTAGGAAATGGGGGCCAAGTTCCGAATTTAAATTGTCATATCGAGCTGAAAATTTGCATAGGTGGGTGTAGGTCCGGAGACAATGTAAAAATACTACATGTATAATAACAACATCCATGATTATTACTCTATTCGTATAAAATAGAATATATTATATTATTATATAACATAAAAATAAAAAAGTCGTAAATACATTATGTCGGCATTTTATAGATTATCTAATCTTATTCGGCAAAAACTGTAACATAGCTACATAATATTTAAAACTATAAAATTCAGTATTTTTTTAAGCTCGAAACATAAATAAGTCAGAGGGGGCAACATTATACCTAAGCAATCTGTACAATAAATTAACCAAAGCAGAGGAGCTAAACTGCTAAACTTATTAAAGTTTTGTGGTAAATACCTAAATATTCGATTAATACTTTTTTTTAAGTAAGAAAGTGTTTTTGAAAACGCACTTTACTATTTTAGTTCTAAAAAATTGTGAGTTTGAAAATCTGTCGAAATCTTACCTGTACATATATTTACCTATCTAAATTGTTTTATTATTGTCAAAATATATTTTTTATTGATGTTTAAGGTTGTTTAATTTTTGCTGCACTTTTTTTTTGTTTTTATCTAATGTCCATTTACAAAACATATAAATGTTAGTTACAACTATCTGTTCAATTAATAAAACTTTGTGTCTGTAACAATTATTATTTTTATCAGCCAACCAACGAACATTTTTTGCCAAAATTTCGTCTGTTATTTTTACCGCAAGGTACTCTCTCGACTCATACAGATTAAAATATTTACGGAAATATAAAAATGATTTTTGGACAATAACAACTATGTCATCACTAACAACACAACTAAAGACTCTCCAGATTTTCCTCCATAATTTTTATTTAAAAAAAATTTTTGCTTTGAATCCTTTAAAAGTGGAATATTACTTTCATTGCAACTCTCAAAATTATTTTAGCAGTCTAAATAGTTAAATTTATTTTTTATTCGTTTAAAAAGATACCCTGTATAATAAGTGACAGCACATTCTTCCAAAGGTGTTGTGTATGTTGCGTTTTCAATTAATACATTTTCAGCACTAGTGGATTCCGCATCAGAAATGTCATCTTTACTTTCACGACATTTAAAAAATTCATTATCAGCGCTGTTCTTATTCTTTGATGTTGTATTAGTAAATAACAATATTTGCCTGTCAAAGTCCTCTTTACAATAATTGGAATATTGTGACGGTTTTAAAAGGCTAGTACTGGTTTCTATTCTAAAAGATAATCGAAATGATTTTGCGGATGGATTTAAATTCCAGCCGCCTTTCTGCCTCACGACACCGAAAAAATTAAAAAAAAATCTTGGTTTAACCGTTTTATAAGAATAAAACCATTACCATCACTTTTTTCAGCATAATTACCGTGTTGATTTTTTGTACAATACCTTGAAAACAAGGAGGTCTAGATTGTTTTGTTTTTTTTTTTGTTACTTTAACTAAATTAGTGAAACTATATTTTCCTTTCATAAGTGTCATTGATCGTAAATTCAAAACTTGTATTATTTTTCCTATATTATCTTTTAAGCTCTTTCAACAAACAAAAGCAACATGGATTTTCTCTAATGGATCACCCTATATATTTTACGCTTAAGAGAAAGATGTTTTCCTCTTGCTTTTAAAAATATATAATATGTTGACATTCAGAGTATAGTCAAAAGCAGTCATATCGTGCGGGTCCAAAGGTCACATTTCTCATTAATTATCATGCCTTTGACAGATTTTGCATGCAAAATCGGCCATAAATGAAGTTTTTAATGAAAATTGTGACTTTTGGACCCGCACAATAAGATTGCTTTTGAATATAGATGTTTCAGAAATATTAAACATAATAATACACATAATTACACATATTACTCACATAATTGCTAATGGCTAGCCAACGTTTTCGCTTTATTATTGTTATTATATTGTTAGTATCTCACTTTTCTGGAGCAAAAGTCATGATTCCAGTATATTGTATTCGTTGCTTGGCAACATCCAATAACTGTACATGCAGGAATAGAAAATAACTGTCCGGGAATATAACATTTCCGGCCTAGGACGGGAATGTAACATTTCTGTCCTATTCAAACGCCTTGTTTGTCAGATCAAAAATAACCTTTAGCTGTAGTTTCCGTAGTTACGTAATAAACTTCAAGCTCGCTCGATTCAAAACTTGATATTATGTTGAGTTTAAATTTAAACACCGTTTTTATTTAAAGTAATATTTGGCTCTATTTTTATAAGTACGTATTCTAATTCAATCGGATAAAAAGTAGCATGTGCAACTAGTAGGAAAAGTACATTCCTGGACTCCTGTGTTGCTGGCCTCGGCTGCGCCTCGTCCAGCAATTACCACAGTCGTCCGTCCAGGAATGTTTTGCTTTTCCTCCTAGTTACAGAATATACTATTTTGCAACCAGGAGGAGAAGTTTTTCTTTTTAGCGTAATATATACAGGGTAGTCCATTAGAGAAAACCCATGTTGCTTTTGTCTCGCTGCTTGTTTTTTTTTTCAAGGATAGTAAAGGAAAAATAATACAACTTTTGCATTTACGGTGTTTTTTTGGTAAGGAATCACCCTGTGTTACTGGTGAAGCAAAAAAATAGCATTAAAAGGCATTTCGTACATTTTACCCACATTTTACCCTAATTTACCTTTTGTCATTGTCAGTCATGTGAGTGTGAAATGCCAAGGAACTAAATGTAATATTGTGATGATGTTAATAAGTAAAGAATTGATATGGGAACGTCCAAGATTGGAAACTACATTTTTGTAGGGCAGAAATAGAAGAAATTAAGCAGTCAATATATGATACTTTTTTAATAACATTAAACTTAATGAATTACACTCGCGTTTAATCACCGAATATTACCAACATAAAGAAAGATTTCACTGGGGTCTAAAAAATAATTAGGATGTCTTGGAAAATCTGGGAAATCTCGCGGGTTCAGATAGAACACGAAAAAATAACATGACAAGTTTCTAGAATTTTCTTCCTACCGGCCATCTCTACGGAGATATGGGCTCCCAAAAGACGCCGCTGGTTTTAGGTTTTTCTTGAATAACTTTTAAAGTACTTGATGTAGGTAAGTTAATAAAAATTTAATATGATAACACTAGTAGGGACCTCTTAAAATAGGGCACTTAAAAGATACTTAGCTTTTTTAATTTACCAGGGCGGACTCAGGTTTACAGCTTAATGCGTATATTCTTAACACCCTGTATGATAACGACCAAAAAAATATTTGTGGGTAGCATGAACCTTAAGCTATAGAAAAAGTATTCTTGTTCAATATTGATAAAACCGTTTTCGAGTAAAAAAATTATAAAGAAATTAATGTTTTATTGATTATTAAGAAAATCGACTGATTTCTTCGGATTTCTTATTTTTTTTGGATAACAACTCAAAAAACGGTTTATTTTATCGCTCTTGAACGGGAATACTTTTTTATAGCTTAAAGTTCAAGCTATCCAAACATTTTTTTGGGTCTTTATCATACAGGGTGTTAAAAAAATAAGCAAGGTGTTAAATTTAGTCCGCCCCTGGTAAACCAAAGAAGCTAAATACGTTGCAACTATTTTAAGGAGTTCTTACTAGTCACCTTTATACTAAATTTTTATTAATTTATGTCAAGTACTTTGGAGACTATTCAAGAAAAAACGATTTCTAGCGGTGTCCTTTAGGGGCCCATATCTCCGTAGGGAGGGGAAAAATATAAGAACTTGTCCCGTTATTTCTTCGTGTTCTATTTGAACCAGGGAGATTTCTCAATGTTTCCCGGACACCTTGTGTATTCCGTTCACATATTAAAGTCCTCCCCAGTGGTGTCATAAAAAAAATGTGTTGGCCAACCTGAAATCGCCAAATTATATACTTTTTACAATGATGCGCGTAAATAACTTAGCACCCATAATAAATTATTTGTTCACATCTAACCAATGTAATAGTACAGGTAATAGTTGTTAGGTTCGAATTTGCCTTAACTTTAAGATGACGTTGTTTGGCAACGATGTCTATAATTATTGTTGAACAAAAATAAACTTTATTTCTAAATCTTTGACAATAATGCATAAAATAAAGCATTTGCTTTTGCTCTTTACCTCTCCTTGTTGGATGTTCGTAATTTGTATGTTTATTTAAAAAAAAATAAGTAAAAGCATTTGCCTAAATTTTATGCATATCACCCATTGTCAATCATATTATACAGTGGTAAAATGTTAAATATTGGCATAAATGGCCAGCATTTGAAATCATACCTAGATTACAATTTAATATCTCAACATCTCAATAATAATTATTTTAGGTTTACGTAAATGAAAACTGCTTTTCGCGTTTCGCCTACTCCTACCCGCTTGCTACTCAAGTCGCCACTGCGTGACAACACGACACGACCAACAAATATTTTCCTAGTAGAATTATCTATTATCTTTGACGCCGCGCCGGGCAAATTTCAACCGCACAAATTTGGCAACGTGGGCGGGCACGCGGTCGCTTTTACGGCGAGACTCGCTCGATGGAAGCAGGCTCGAAAAGTCTGCTTCCATAGGAGATACAAATTTTTAACATGGGATGAGTTTTCTATTGTGTACTATAATATTCTTTGCCTATACCTAGGTTCAACTGTTTCGCTGCTAGAAAGAAGCGAAAAGTGGCTTTTTACCATGTTTAAATAATAACCGCAAGAAAATGTTTGCAGATGGGTAAAAATCAATTTCATATTCTTATCTTAACTTTTCAAGAAGTATCCCGTGGTATACTAAGACACCTTTCTCCGTATTTATTCATAAAATCTTCGGTATTCCCGTATGTCAAGTTTAGCGTTATAACCATCTTTAATATTTAAACTTTATAAATGAATGCCAATATTCCTTTCTTTCTGGCAGCAAAACTTAGGTATAGGGATTTTACGTAGAATCCGAATATGTAAGCATATACAGGGTGTAGTATTTAAAAAAGAATAAGTTTCATTCGGAGCGCTTTTGTGCATATTACTGGTAAAAAATTCAGATGATTCCCTACAACTCAGTAAACAAGTCAGGTCTCTATCTTTAAAAATAAGAAAGTTAGGGAGGAGTGACATTTATAACCAATAACTCCGTACATGTGCTGTCTGTTTAAAGCAGTTTTTTGGGATCTATATTATTTACAGGTTGCAAACCTAGTTGATATTATAATATCCTACTTAAAAGAATAATAAAATTCTTTAAAATAAGTATAACCAACCCCTATTTTTAAGTTCTAAATCATTTATACTGCCTAGTTCCTTTTGTTTAAATATTCTTAACTAAAACCTGAATTTTTAAGGTTCTGTCTATGTACCAGTTAGTTAGAAGGCCTTAAATAAAACTCATTAAATAAACTAAAAGAGAATTTTATCCACAATACCGAAACAGAATTTTTGCACTCGACGCGCGTTTCGCTAACCATGTTAGCATCATCAGGAGATTATTAAGACTAAAATTAAAATCTACCTAACTCCCTTTTATACTAATGTTTGCTTAATCAAGCGGAACTAAAAAGAACCAATCCTGGAATCCCATTAGTCACGCTCGATCAACCAATACAATGGACTATACGGAATAGGCCCTATATCTCTATTTCAACTATTCTTACATTTCATACTTTCATACTTTCATATGCGCCTAATAATCTCCTATCAGTTATATTATGAATTAATTTTAAATTTTGTATTGTTATTCTATGATTATTATCAAAAGCATGCTCGGCAACACTTGATTTTTCTGTTCTACCATATGAGCTATATGTTTGAATCTCGTTTGTATAGATCACCCAACATATTTTGGATTACAATCCATACATCCAATTTCATATATTCCACTTCTTTCTAACATTTCATATTTGTCCTTTGGACCACCTAATAGTTTCTTTGTCAAATTGAGTCTGGTATACTAATTTTAAACCTACTTCCTTAAAAACTTTTTGGAGTCCTCTAGTATACTGAGGATTATACGGTATCGAAACATATTTTGTATTTTCATCCTGATTAACGAAAGATGTGGAATCTCGAATGGTCTTTCTAAACAAATGCCTATTAATTAGTTTATTAAGTTAATATTGAAACCATTAACTTTCGCTATATTCCTAATTATTGTTTCCTTTTCCTTATTAAATCTTTCTC